>CAWUFW010009666.1:600000-764465 GCA_963921515.1 Calotriton arnoldi
GTGGAGGGTCTGCTAAACGCAGCAATCTCAAATATTTCGGGCAGGTGAGTTCTGTGAACTCTGTGGTCAGCAGTGTCAAGAATGACTCCGAGAGATCGTGAAAGGAGGCCCCGGGGTGATGGATTGAGAGGGAGATTTTCTCCATACCAAGGATCCCCCATAATCTATGGACCCACCCCAAATGAGTGGGTGTGTTTGCCGTGCCCCAATGTGAGAGGACGTTTTGCTGAGCTGCCCCCAATGCCAGCGCCATTTGTTTGCCTCTCCGCGACCTGAGTGGAAACGTGAGGGGGTTGGGAAGGCCCAGGAGTGTGTAGGCCGGAAAGCGAGGTAGTTGGGTGTGAAAATGGGTATCAATATCATCCAACACTTGGTTCCAGTAGCTTGTTATCTGGGGACACTCCCACAGCAGATGCGTCAGGGTACCCAACGAGCCACAACCTCTCCAGCAGTTGGGGCTTCGCGTGGGGTTGCCTCGGTGTAGTCGAGGGGGAGTTAGGTACCAGTACGTAGCAATTTTCGTCGATGTTTCAATGTTTGCTACACTGCGCGCTGTGCGGCGGGCCCTATAGTATATATCAGCCCACTCCTTCTGTGAAAGTGGTCTGCCCAGCTCCCCTCCCATCGGAGTTGTCCGAGGGATTTGTCTGGCCCTGGCTTACGTCTAAAGAGCGTGTAAAGGTCCGTCGTCAGTCGCGCATCAGTGTGTCTCATGAGCAACCACTTTTCGAACTGCGTAAGGAACCTCCCCGCCCCCTCTCGGACCCCCGGTTGCATGACCCAGTGCCTTATCTGCTGGTACCTGTAGCGCTCTGCCTCTGGAAGGTCCTGCTGCGTACGAAGGTCAGTGAAGGAGAGGGCCCCCTCCTGGTCAAAGAGGTGTCCCACAGAACAGCAGCCCTCCTGTGTCCACGCTGCGAATCTGGTCTCGTCCAGTCCTGGAGTGAAGTCAGGGTTATTAACTATGGGCGTGATTGGGGATGGAAATGTTGTGAGCCCTCTCGAGATGGCGACCTTATCCCAAGCCGATAAGGTGGTGCTTGTAACCTTAGAAAGATATAAATTACGGGGCCTGTGAGAAGTTGGCCTGGCATATGCTGTCCACTAATTATAGTGGGCACCTTGCACCAGTCCAAACAACCCCTTATTGGAGATAGGTTAAAGACAACCTTTATTGAAAGCTATCCTAGTGGTAGCTATGGAGAGCAGCCTTCAGGCTAAGTCTTGAAGGAATGTAAAGCAGCTTTTTTACCAGTCTATAATCTCTTGAGTGATCAAATGAAAGAGCACCACACCAGGTATATATTCAAAATATATGTATTTATTACTAAACACACCCCTCTAGTCTCTTTATGAGGCTAGAGTTCGAAGTACATAAGTTATAAGTTATTTGAACACAGTAATAGCACAAATACACGTTTGGGCCCTAGGGGCGTACCAAACCATATACCAATAAAGTGGTATAAGAACCACGACTGAGCTAGACACTAGGCCTAGAGCCTCTAGAAGTGCTTGGACCACAAGGAACCACCCAAGGTAGTGACACAGGGGACCCACGGGGACGCGTGCAGTGTAATAACACAGCCGCGAATCGCCGTTAACTTCTATGGAGAAAGTCGCGGTTTGGAAATTAAAGAAAAGGGACACTTAAAGAAGGACTTGGAGCAAACCCTTTGAGAACTAGGTCGTTCTAGAGTCTCTACCCACGGGAGCACCGGAGTACTCTTGTTACCTCATTCAGGGAAGCCGGGTGCATAGGTGCCTTTCGGGGTCGGGTTTCGTCGTCGATTTGAATGGCGATCTGCTGCAAAGTGCTGCTGGCGACCAAGTGAAAAGTGTCCGGGTGGATCCAAAGGTGGATCGGAGATCTGAAGAACCTGAAAGCAGAGGGGACAGAGTCTGGGTCACTAGCCAGTGACCAGGAAGGCGATGAGCAGATGCCCACCGATGTCAAGTGCTTCAGGTAGGTTGACGGTCGTCTTGACTCTTCAGCCACGAGGTCCAGGAGGCATTGTTGACAACCAGGAGCAGGATTCGGGCTGGTACACAATGTCTGTCGAGTGCTGAGGTGTCGGCGACCGGATTGGACCCAACAAGCCTTGGCAACGGCAAGTCTCGATGAAGATGAAGATTGACGATTGTGCAGACCAGCAAGATCTGAGGAACTCACCCAGCGAAGATAAGTGAGGGCAAGCCTGGAGCAACCAGGGAGCCCAAGTAGAAAAAGATTGGCCTTCGTGAAGGGCTACTAGCCAACGGGCTAGCGACTGCGAAGGAGCCTCGAGACGGTGCACGTGGAGCTGGCTCACAGGACACTCGTGGAGTGGAGGCCAGTGATCTTCAGTGCAGTTGGTGCTGGAGGCTAGGGCTACTCGGAGCCCAAAGCACGACTTCGTGGGAGACCCAGAAGAGGATACACTTGCAAATGCGTGCGGTGTCCAGGGGTCACGGTTCCACGTTACCCACGACAGCTACGGGCCTCAGCTTGCTGGGAACTCAGGGCAGCCTCGGGGAAGTCTGGAAATCCACCTCTGGTGATGCAAAGACTTCGGCGTCCGACGGGAGCTTAGGCGATGCAGACCGGACAATTGCTTCTTTGGTGCCTGCCAAGCAGGGGAGTCACTCCTTGACCCCAAGGGAGATTCTTCTGTCCTCTAATCTTTAAGTAGAGCGTCGAAGGTCCAGGATTCTGTGTCAGAGTTTCGTCCAGGGATAATCTAAAGTCCTAAGGACTGGGTTCCTATACTTATACTAAGTTTAGGGGTTGGACTTACTCTGTGGTCCCACCTATGGGTGGGTCAGGGCAGAGGGGTGGCTACACCCCTTTCCCTTTGTCCAGTTCGCGCCAAAGCAGGGGCTGCAAGCCCCTGATCCGGTTTGAACTGGGGTATGCACAGGGACACCAAATGTGCCCCCAGTGCAGGACTTCAAAGCACCCGAAAGTGCTCCCGCCCAGCCCCAATACACACTATCCTGTCTGGGGAGGTGGTCACACCTCCCTGGGACAAGAAACCTATTGTCCAGGCCTCCCCTGCCGGAGTTTCGGTCAGCAGCAGGAGGCCAGACTTGTGTCTGTGGCAGCAGCATCCATTTTGTGATGCCAGGGCTTTAGAAAGAAGTTACCGGCCAAGCCAGGGTTAACATGTCTCTCCCTCTAGAAGGGTGGAATGCTACCCCCGCCGCCCGAATTGGCGGGGGGGTAGTATTCCAAGATGTTTGACACCAAACACGACATGTTTCGGTGCAGCCATTCCAAAGTTAGCATTTAACGCGAGGTTATAATGCGCTTAAGAGTATATGGTCAGGCTGCACTACAAACAGCATCAGAGAAGGGTCTCCGAACGCTGCAGAGGGGCCCTGCTCATGCAGGGGCACCCTCTCACATAGGAACCACGCACTCTGCCTTCAGGATTGATAAGGCCTGCCATAGGAGTGACTTATAGGTTTATATGTGTGTATGTATACAGTGATATAGGTAGCCTATATCACAGTAAGGGGTGCATGCACCACCTTACCCAGGCTGCAGTAGCAGACCTGTGGTGTCAGTTTGGATGGCCTTCCAGGGGTGGCACAATACATGCTGCCGCCCCTGGTAGGCCTCTGAGGTACCTATGCCCTGGGTACATAGTATACCATATACTAGGGACTTATAAGGGCACTCCAGATTCCAATCAGAGATGTGCCTAAGGCACATGGAAACCATTTTAGAGAGGAAGCAGCTAGGCTGGGGTTCTGATTAGCAGGGCCCCAGCCAGACTAAGGTCGAAAAACAGTGAAGCATCAGCAAAAAGTGGGGGTACCCATGTGAAGCAGATCCTACTCTCCTACACAACCCCCCCCAAACGTAGGGACATTAAACTAACCTTGCCCAGTTAAGTCTTCATGTTCTAAGTGGAAGTACCTAGAGAGTCCATCTGCATTGGCATGGTTACTCCCAGGTCTATGTTCCACTGTGAAGTCCATCCCCTGTAGGGAAATGGACCACCTAAGCAGTTTGGGGTTTTCACCCTTCATTTGTTTTAGCCATAAGAGGGGCTTATGGTCTGTTTGAACAAGGAAGTGAGTACCAAACAAGTATGGCCTCAACTTCTTCAGAGCCCAGACCACAGCAAAGGCCTCCCTCTCAATGGCTGACCAACGTTTCTCTCTAGGGGTCAGCCTTCTGCTAATGAAAGCCACTGGCTGATCCTGACCTTCTTCATTCAATTGTGACAGTACAGCCCCTACCCCCAATTCAGATGCATCAGTTTGAACAATGAACTTCTTGGAGTAATCAGGACTCTGTAGAATGGGAGCAGTGCACATGGCCTGCTTCAGGTCATCAAATGCCTTTTGACAGCTAACTGTCCACTGAACCTTTTTGGGCATTTTCTTGGAAGTTAAGTCATTCAGGGGTGTCACTATTGATCCATACCCCTTGACAAATCTCCTATAGTACCCAGTCAGGCCTAAGAAGGCTCTAACCTGAGTCTGGGTAGTTGGAGCAGTCCAGTCCATGATGGTCTGGATCTTGCTCTGCAAGGGTTGAACCTAGCCTCCACCCACAAGGTGGCCCAGGTACACAACCTGACTCTGCCCTATCTGGCACTTGGTGGCCTTGATAGTCAGGCCTGCCTTTTGCAGGGCCTGTAAAACATTTCTGAGGTGGACCAGGTGATCCTCCCAGGTGGAGCTAAAGACAGCAATATCATCTAGATATGCTGCACTATAGGCTTCCAGACCTGTAAGGACTGTATTCACCAACCTCTGAAAAGTGGCAGGTGCATTCTTCAGACCAAAGGGCATCACCACAAATTGATAATGCCCACTAGGGGTTGAGAATGCTGTTTTTGGCTTTGCATGATCAGCTAGTCTGATCTGCCAGTAGCCAGCTGTCAAGTCAAATGTGCTTAGATACTTGGCTGAGGCCAAAGTGTCTATTAGCTCATCTGCCCTTGGTATTGGATGGGCATCAGTCCTAGTGACTGCATTGAGACCCCTGTAGTCCACACAAAACCTCATCTCTCTTTTTCCACCACTGGTGTGAGGTTTTGGCACAAGGACCACTGGACTAGCCCAAGGGCTATCTGAGGGTTCAATAACTCCCAAATCCAACATTTTCTGGACTTCTGTCCTGATACAGTCCCTGACATGGTCAGGTTGCCTATAAATCTTATTTTTAATAGGCAGACTGTCCCCAGTGTCCACTTCATGAGTGCACCAGGTGGTCTGACTGGGTGTCAGTGAAAACATGTGTCTAAACTGATTGAGCACCTGTCTACAATCAGTTTGCTGCTGGGTAGTGAGGCTGCCTGCCAAGGCTACACCATCTACTGACCCATCGTCAGGGTTCTGTGAGAGCAGGTCAGGGAGTGGGTCACTCTCTTCCTCCTGCCCTTCATCAGTAGCCATGAGCAAGCCCATGTCTGCCCTGTCCACATATGGTTTTAACCTGTTGACATGGAGAACCCTGTGGGGACTCCTGGGTGTTCCTAGGTCTACTAAGTAGGTAACCTCACCCTTCTGCTCAACAATGGTGTGGGGTCCACTCCATTTGTCTTGGAGAGCTGCTGGGGCCACTGGCTCCAACACCCACAACTTCTGTCCTGGCTGATAAACAGTCAGCACAGCCTTTTGGTCATGCCAGGCCTTTTGAAGTTCCTGGCTAGCCTCAAGGTTTTTAGTTGCCTTTTTCATATACTCAGCCATCCGGGAGCGGATACCAAGTACGTAGTCCACTATGTCTTGCTTTGGGGGCTTGAGAGGTAACTCCCATCCTTCCTTCACCAAGCACAGTGGACCCCTGACAGGGTGGCCAAACAAAAGTTCAAAAGGGCTGTAACCAACCCCCTTTTGAGGCACCTCCCTATATGCAAATAAAAGGCAGGGCAAGAGTATGTCCCATCTTCGCCTAAGCTTTTCTGGGAGCCCTTTAATCATGCCCTTCAAGGTTTTGTTGAATCTCTCAACTAAACCATTGCATTGTGGGTGATAGGGTGTGGTGAACTTGTAAGTCACTCCACACTCCTTCCACATTGCTTTTAAGTATCCAGACATAAAGTTAGCACCCCTGTCTGATACTACCTCCTTAGGAAAGCCCACTCTTGAGAAAATTCCCAGGAGGGCCCTTGCCACCACAGGTGCTGTAGTGGTCCTAAGGGGAATAGCCTCTGGGTACCTGGTGGCATGATCCACTACCACCAGGATAAACCGGTGCCCAGATGCTGTTTGGGGATCCATGGGACCAACAATGTCAATCCCCACCCTTTCAAAGGGAACCCCCACCACAGGTAGTGGTATCAGGGGGCCTTTGTAGTGCCACCTGCCTTGCCACTGGCCTGGCAGGTTACACAGGAGCGACAAAACTCCTTGGTGTCTTCAGACATGTGGGGCCAGTGAAAGTGAGGGACAATTCTGTCCCAAGTCTTGTTCTGGCCCAGGTGACCTGCTAAGGGAATATCATGGGCTAGGGTCAATAGGAAGCCCCTGAACTTCAGAGGTATAACCAACCTCCTGGTAGCACCAGGCTTGGGGTCTCTACACTCTGAGTACAAGAGTCCATCATCCCAATACACAGTATGGGGACCACTAGCTTTCCCAGCAGCCTCAGCAGCAGCTTGCTGTCTGAGGGGTTCAAGAGAGGGGCAGCTCTGCTGCTCCTGGCTCAGATCTGCCCTGGAAGGTCCCCCTGTCTCCAAGAACTCAACCTGGTCAGGTTCAAGCTCCTCTGGGACAGTTCCTTCCTCAGGACTGAGATCATCCCCCTCAAGGGACTGATCTTCCTTCTGAGCCAAGGGGAAGGCACTGCCTTTACCCTACTACTCCTCCTCTTGGAAGGCACTTGGTCCATTATTCCAGAATCCAAGGCCTGTTCAGTGCTAGACATTTTGGCTTGTGACCTGGTCACAGCAAACACATCTGCAGGGATCCCCAGCATTTCTGCATGGGTCCTGAGCTCCACTTCTGCCCAAGCTGAAGTTTCTAAGTCATTGCCAAGCAAGCATTCAACTGGTAGGTCTGCACTTACCACAACCTTCTTAAGGCCAGTTACCCCTCCCCAGGAGAGGTTAACAACTGCCAGAGTATGGTCTGTTCTGACATTGCTAGCATTGGTCACTTGGTACATCTCACCAAATATAACTTGCCCAGGATTCACAAGGTCTTGTGTCACCATGGTGACACTTGCCCCTGTGTCCCTAAATGCCAAAGCCTCTCGTCCATTGATTAAAGGCTGTTGTCTGTACTTGCCCAGATTACTGGGACTCACAGAGGAGGTCACATCCATGCCTCCATCACAGACTAACACAGCCTGAGTGAGTTCTCTGACTAGGTCAGAGCCCATCTCAGTACCCAGGGTCAACCCTACTAAACCCTTGGCTGTAGTACTCCCACCACCAACTGTAACTGTACTAGGGGGAACAGGTGCCTTAGGGGCATTGGTGGGGGCTGGAGTCGAGTCTTTGGACTTGGTGCAATCACTGGTCCAGTGGGTCTTTTGCTTACAGACCTTGCACCATGGTTTTCTTTGGCCTTTCCCTTTGGTAGACTGTGAATCCCCACCTGAAGAAGATTTTTGGGGGCCTTGTGAAGACTTTTGATCTTTATCCTTCTCCCCACCCTTATCAGAGTTCTTAGAATCTTGCTTCTTAGGGTCACCACCTTGGTTCTGTACCTTCTGCCTCACCCTGGTTCTGACCCATTTGTCTGCCTTCTTTCCCAATTCTTGGGGAGAGGTCAGATCAGAGTCCACCAGGTACTGATGCAACAGCTGATTTTGACAGTTATTAAGAATCTGCTCCCTCATTATCAGATTGTACAATCCTGAGAAGTCACACACCTTACTGCCCATCAACCAGCCTTCCAGAGCCTTAGCAGAACAATCCACATAGTCTACCCAGTCTTGAGTCTGTGCTTTTTGGGCATCTCTGAACTTTAACCTGTATTGTTCAGTTGTTAGGCCAAACCCATCAATAAGAGCACTCTTCAAGACCTTGTAATTATCAGCATCCTCTTCTCTTACAGTGAGGAGCTTGTCTCTACCTTTGTCTGCAAAGGAGAGCCACAAGATTGCTGTCCACTGCTCCTGAGGGACCTTCTGTACTTTACAGGCCCTCTCTAGAGCAGTTATCCATTTGTGGATGTCATCCCCACTCTGGTAGGGAGGGACAATCTTGCTCAGGTTTCTATGGTCATAAGACCTTTCCCTATCTCTAGGGATATTGCTGCCACCATGGGACTCTAGTCCCAACTGTTTTCTCTCTCTAAGGAGATCTAGGGACTCCCTGTCTAGGGCCAATTGCTGTTTTCTGAGTTCAAGCTGAGCTTCCTCATACTGAATCAGCCTCTTTCTCCTCTCATGAGAGGATTCCCTCCTATGAGAGGAGACAGAGGTCCCTATTGAGGTGCCAGAGTGGTTAGACTCCCGAGAAGGAGATCTAGACCTTCTAGGCACACTCACAATCCTTCCTGGGGGGACAAAGTGGAGGTCATCCTGAGCCTCCTCCTCATCCACAGGAGGAATTGGGTTTTCCAGGTCAGGGTCATTGTCACCCTCCTGGTCAGTTCCAGAGGGGGGGTTGGGGGTGTTGCTACCCCTGGCCCCATCCTCTTCTTCTGCCCCACCCTCTGCACCTACCCCTTCAGTCCCTAAGGGCCTGTTGAGATCATCAGCCATTAACATCTCTCTCAGATGTTGGGTGGTGGGACTTTGGCCTGTCTTCAGTTTCCTCACATTGCATATTGCTCTCAATTCCAAGAATGGGAGTGTATCATACTTGGAGGGAAGAAGCCCATTGGCTTCTGGCAAGGACTCACTGGGTCCTGGCTTTGAAGACATCACTAGTGAGGTGTGGTGTATGCACTACCTACTCTAGTGTGGCCTACTAAACTCTCTTGAGTTGTAGAAAGGGTGTGCTATCCCTTGACACACAACTCTAAGTTCAGTAGAACTTACTGTATACTAAGCTTAATTTATATGTACCTTAGGTACCTTTAGTGGTTTTCAGTTGATCAATTCAATTGAGATTATCTGGTAAAACAATAGCAAGCTGGAATCCCACCGCTGCCACCAATGTGAGAAGTTGGCCTGGCATATGCTGTCCACTAATTATAGTGGGCACCTTGCACCAGTCCAAACAACCCCTTATTGGAGATAGGTTAAAGACAACCTTTATTGAAAGCTATCCTAGTGGTAGCTATGGAGAGCAGCCTTCAGGCTAAGTCTTGAAGGAATGTAAAGCAGCTTGTTTTACCAGTCTATAATCTCTTGAGTGATCAAATGAAAGAGCACCACACCAGGTATATATTCAAAATATATGTATTTATTACTAAACACACCCCTCTAGTCTCTTTATGAGGCTAGAGTTCGAAGTACATAAGTTATAAGTTATTTAAACACAGTAATAGCACAAATACACGTTTGGGCCCTAGGGGCGTACCAAACCATATACCAATAAAGTGGTATAAGAACCACGACTGAGCTAGACACTAGGCCTAGAGCCTCTAGAAGTGCTTGGACCACAAGGAACCACCCAAGGTAGTGACACAGGGGACCCACGGGGGACGCGTGCAGTGTAATAACACAGCCGCGAATCGCCGTTAACTTCTATGGAGAAAGTCGCGGTTTGGAAATTAAAGAAAAGGGACACTTAAAGAAGGACTTGGAGCAAACCCTTTGAGAACTAGGTCGTTCTAGAGTCTCTACCCACGGGAGCACCGGAGTACTCTTGTTACCTCACCCAGGGAAGCCGGGTGCATAGGTGCCTTTCGGGGTCGGTTTCGTCGTCGATTTGAATGGCGATCTGCTGCAAAGTGCTGCTGTCGACCAAGTGAAAAGTGTCCGGGTGGATCCAAAGGTGGATCGGAGATCTGAAGAACCTGAAAGCAGAGGGGACAGAGTCTGGGTCACTAGCCAGTGACCAGGAAGGCGATGAGCAGATGCCCACCGATGTTGAGTGCTTCAGGTAGGTTGACGGTTGTCTTGACTCTTCATCCACGAGGTCCAGGAGGCGTTGTCGGCAACCAGGAGCAGGATTTGGGCTGGTACATAATGTCTGTCGAGTGCTGAGGTGTTGGCAACCGGATTGGACCCAACAAGCCTTGGCAACGGCAAGTCTCGATGAAGATGAAGATTGACGATTGTGCAGACCAGCAAGGTCTGAGGAACTCACCCAGCGAGGGTAAGTGAGGGCAAGCCTGGAGCAACCAGGGAGCCCAAGTAGAAAAAGATTGGCCTTCGTGAAGGGCTACTAGCCAACGGGCTAGCGACCGCGAAGGAGCCTTGAGACAGTGCACGTGGAGCTGGCTCACAGGACACTCGTGGAGTGGAGGACAGTGATCTTCGGTGCAGTTGGTGCTGGAGGCTAGGGCTACTCGGAGCCCAAAGCACGACTTCGTGAGAGACCCAGAAGAGGATGCACTTGCAAATGCGTGCGGTGTCCAGGGGTCACGGTTCCACATTACCCACGACAGCTACGGGCCTCAGCTTTGCTGGAAACTCAGGGCAGCCTCGGGGAAGTCTGGAAATCCACCTCTGGTGATGCAAAGACTTCGGCGTCCGACGGGAGCTTAGGCGATGCAGACCGGACAATTGCTTCTTTGGTGCCTGCCAAGCAGGGGAGTCACTCCTTGACCCCAAGGGAGATTCTTCTGTCCTCTAATCTTTAAGTAGAGCGTCAAAGGTCCAGGATTCTGTGTCAGAGTTTCATCCAGGGATAATCTAAAGTCCTAAGGACTGGGTTCCTATACTTATACTAAGTTTAGGGGTTGGACTTACTCTGTGGTCCCACCTATGGGTGGGTCAGGGCAGAGGGGTGGCTACACCCCTTTCCCTTTGTCCAGTTCGCGCCAAAGCAGGGGCTGCAAGCCCCTGATCCGGTTTGAACTGGGGTATGCACAGGGACACCAAATGTGCCCTCAGTGCAGGACTTCAAAGCACCCGAAAGTGCTCCCGCCCAGCCCCAGTACACACTATCCTGTCTGGGGAGGTGGTCACACCTCCCTGGGACAGGAAACCTATTGTCCAGGCCTCCCCTGCCGGAGTTTCGGTCAGCAGCAGGAGGCCAGACTTGTGTCTGTGGCAGCAGCATCCATTTTGTGATGCCAGGGCTTTAGAAAGATGTTACCGGCCAAGCCAGGGTTAACATGTCTCTCCCTCTAGAAGGGTGAAATGCTACCCCCGCTGCCAGAATTGGCGGGGGGGGTAGTATTCCAAGATGTTTGACACCAAACACGACATGTTTCGGTGCAGCCATTCCAAAGTTAGCATTTAACGCGAGGTTATAATGCGCTTAAGAGTATATGGTCAGGCTGCACTACAAACAGCATCAGAGAAGGGTCTCCGAACGCTGCAGAGGGGCCCTGGTAGGCCTCTGAGGTACCTATGCCCTGGGTACATAGTATACCATATACTAGGGACTTATAAGGGCACTCCAGATTCCAATCAGAGATGTGCCTAAGGCACATGGAAACCATTTTAGAGAGGAAGCAGCTAGGCTGGGGTTCTGATTAGCAGGGCCCCAGCCAGACTAAGGTCGAAAAACAGTGAAGCATCAGGAAAAAGTGGGGGTACCCATGTGAAGCAGATCCTACTCTCCTACAGGGCCTAGCAGCCTTAGCAAGGAAGGGGACTCCCCACAGTGATTGTTTGGCTAGAGCCCTGTCCATGAACAGCCAGCGTTTCTCAGACTCCGATCGCAACCACTCAACCAGAGGCCGCAATTGTACCGCCCAGTAGTAATCGTGCAAGTTGGGTATTGCTAATCCCCCTTCAGTCGGGGGTCTGTAACTCAGTTCCCGATGCATTCGTGGCCGCTGGTCACGCCAGACAAAGCGCTCTAAATCTCGCTGTAGCGAGTGCAATACTCCCGGGGGAGGGGCGAGTGGGAGGGTCTGGAAGAGGTAAATTACCTTAGGCAAGATTTTCATCTTGATCGCAGCCACACGACCCAACCAGGACAGTGAGTGAGGTCTCCATTTGCGAAGGCAGTCGCGCACATGTCGTAAAAGCACTGTGAGTTAAGAGAGGTGGTGTTCTGCGTGCTGGCTGAGAGTTGCAACACTAAATAGGGGGTGGTGTCTCGGGCCCAGTGGAGAGGGTGCAACCGTTGAAGCGTCTCCAGTGTGGCTGCGTCAAGAAACAGACTGAGGGCCTGTGACTTGTGTATGTTGACTTTGAACCCAGAGACGAGCGCAAAGCGCTCAAGTTCAGTCAGTAGGGCAGGGAGGGACTCCCGGGGACTGTCCAGGGTGGCCACCACGTCATCAGCGTACAGACAGATTTTCTGCTCTTCCCCTCCAAAGTTTATCCCCGATATTAAGGGGTCATCACGCACTCGCTGGGCCATTGGATCCATATACAGGGCGAAGAGGAGTGGCGAGAGCAGGCATCCCTGCCTTGTCCCTTGCTGGATGGAAAATGGGTGCGACACCAAGCCGTTGACTCTGACCGAGGCGGTAGGAGCAGTGTAACTTCCAAATACCCAATCTGTGAAGCGCTGTGGAAGACCAAAGTGGCTCAGAGTAGCTTTGAGGTAGGGCCAATGTACCCTATCGAACGCCTTCTCAGCGTCCAGTGAGAGAATCATGCGCTCGACTTGGAAGCATTCGGATTTATCTAACAGATGCAGTAGGCGCTTAGTGTTGTCAGAACACTGGCGTCCCGGGAACGAAGCCTGACTGATCCGGGCCTATCAACCCCGGCAAGTATGGGGAGAGTCTCTGCACTAGGATCCCAGTAAAGATTTTAAGGTCCACATTAAGGAGGGAAATGGGACGATACGACGCACAGAACCGCTTGTCCTTCCCTGGCTTTGGTATCACGCTGACCAGGGCCTCCAGCATTGTGGGCGGCATCAGAGAGGATGGCCCAATCGAGTTGTATACCCTCACCAACAGCGGGGCTAGGGTAGCACAGAATTGTTTATAGAAGAGGGAGGGGATCCCATCCGGGCCCGGAGATTTAATCTGCTTTAATTTAGAAATAGCAGAGATGACTTCCTCCAGTTTAATTGGGGCGTCAAGGGCGTCCGCCAGACTTGAGGTCAGTTTAGCGGTCCTCACACCCGCCAGATATTGGACATGGGCGTCTACAGAAAGCATCTGAGCCTTAAACGTATCTGCAATACCTTGATCTGTGGTGTGTTCTTGTCCAGCGTGATCTACCACCATGGAAATGTTAGAGGACTGTCGCTGAGCTCTCAGCCTATTGGCCAAAAGCCTGCCGCATCTGTGTCCCCCCACGTAAAAGGCGTGACGAAGCCTCAGGGCGTTATGTTCTGCCCTGTCGGTGTCAAGACCCGCCAGCTGAGCCCTCACTGCCTTGAGTTGTTTCCAGACCCTGGGCGCCCCCGTTCTTTGTTGTATTCGTTCCAGCTCGGTCACCTCGCTAGAGAGTTGCTCCCTCTTCTCCCTCCTGACCTTATTATCATGCGCCGAAATGGCTAGGAACTCCCCACGTACCACTGCCTTGAGGGCGTCCCATAAAATAGAAATAGGGGTGTCCGGTGTATCGTTGATGGTCAAGTAATCATCCATAGCCTTAGTGATCTGCTGTACAACTGTGGCGCGTTGTAATATTGTCTCCCGCAGTCGCCACACCCGCCGAGTGGGCCTGTGACAGGGAAGAGATAGAGAGATGGACACCGCCGAGTGATCGGACAGAGGGCATGGGATAATCTCTACCTGTTGCGTCTGATGCTCTTCTTTACAGAGTGCTCCCCACTCTGATTCCGTCTCCTTTGCACCTTCAGTCTGCTCACAGCTGCAAGGGTCATAATGTGACAGTTCTAGAAGGCATCCCTGCCTCCCCTCTGGCATGGGGAACAAGAATGCTCTTTTTAGGTCGAGCCTGGGCAGCGCATGCGCTGCTCTGGAGGCATGCTGTATTCGAGTATGGACTTGAAGCTCCGCCCACTCTCCGCCCATATTTTTCATTGGCTTGTGTCACTGTCCTTTATAAATGCTGGCTTCTGAATCTTAATAGGCTTGTTAGTCCCTCCTTAGTACCGCCTTGTCTTCATTTGTAACCTCCCATGAGGACTGGCCCTTTTACTTCTGTTGTTACACAGTATGTCTTCTTTAGTCTGTAAGCACTATTTTCTTTAATGAGTTTCTCCTACTGCAGGCACGACATGCTTTCATGCAATATTCAGCGGGCCATGCGCGCTTTCACTTTCCAAGCAGCCCTGGACAATGGCGGCCGCTTCTTTGAAGTGAAATAGGTCTCGCATTTACAAGAGTTTGAGCTATTGGCATTGTAAATGACAATGCTTTTTATTCATGTGTTAATTATCAAAACTGATAAATAAACGGCATTGTCATTAACAATGCCAATAGCTTAAACTCTTGCAAATGCGACACCTATTGCATTGCAAATGCTTGTTTATTTCAGAAGTATATAACGTTTTTCCAGAGTGAATGAAAAACAGACGAGACAGACACACTACAGATCATGCTAATATGTGGCACCTCGAGAACATCCCGAGCGTGAATACAAAACACTAACACTTAACCTGCCGCTTGCATTGGGACACATGAACCAATATAGGACTACGTTCCATCTTCTTGCAAGTTTGATTCCCGTTGTCCCCTTGTAAAACTACCAGTAGATTCATTCATTTATATCAGGTCTATAAACGCAGATGAATTTCAAGAGGGGGTAAGCCTGTGCCTGCACTAGTTTTCATGGAAGGGTGGTCTGCTTGAGCCCTCGGTAGACGGACAGTTTCAGGGTCTTCTAGTTTCTGTTGTGTCTGGAGAGGAGAGAGAGTTGAGAAACTAAAGACAAAAGGATAGAAATAAAGGAAGAGACACTCCGAGGTTTAACTTAACTCACAAAATACAATTCTCGTGTGTAGTCCGATGGAGGAGGGTGAAGTGGTTCCATATGGTGGAGAAGTGTGGCTCAATGGTTAGAGCGGCAGACCCTGATGCAGAGATCTGGCCCGGGACCAGGGTTCAATTCCCGCCTCAGCGGGTCTTGGGCTCAATTTCCTCGGACCTGATAATTCTCGCCTCGGTGCCTATTCTAATCATGGGTCCCACTCTGCAACTCTGGGCAATAGCTTGCTTAATCTCCACAACGGCCCCAACAGCGCTGGGATGCCTGGCTTCACCTTGGGGGTGCCCAGGAGTGGACATTTCACAGGGAAAAGCCAGGAAGGGTTCCACAGCGGTATGCGTACAGCGCCGGGACACCCCTTTGGGGGTATAAGTGCGCTTTACAAGTACAAATTTCATTTCATTTCATTTCATATCTGGCCTCTGTGTGAAATCGCTGGTTTAGATGAAGCAGGATGCTTGCTCTGTGGTTAGTTCACGGTGGGTCACTGATCTGCAAATGGAGATCAAGTTTTTTCCGAAGTTGTTTGGAGGGTAATGATTGAGTGAGTTTTTGAAAAGAGTATATTGTCTGAGCTACTTGTGAAGCAAACCCAAGCGCACCAGGTGTGGGGTGTATTTTTCCAGTCAGTCATTATGGGTTTGATCCTGAGGGCCAGGAATTGGTTGATTAGCAATAAGTCAATTTGATCCATAAAAGATACCCATGCATGCGTTTATATAGCACGCGTTGGAGGTGGCTTCTCGCTTCACCACATTTTCACGGTTAGTTTGATTCTAAGAGTCCCAGTCTCAATAGTTTGCCAGAATTCAAAATCCATTAGGTATTGTCTAAAATCTGGATTGAGCTAAAGGTGGTGCAATGTTAGCTGTAAAAGGAGAGTTCATATATAAGTCCAGCTGGTCTTAGGTTTCAGAGGGAGTTTAGATTGAGAGAGAATTGTGTCCCTTTACCAAATAGTGTTTTACTAAATGATGACTCTATAGGCGCCAAGGTTTTGTATGCTTTAGAGGTTAGGTTCCTAGATTTAAAAAATGTATTCATATGGGGAGGAAGGTCAGGATAGTGTAGTCTCCCTAGTATAGTTAACAGCGCGTTACGTTTTAAAAAGTTGTAAAAGTCTGGGTGTTTTTATGCTGGAGTTCAGCAAATTTGATAGGGTTTTCTTGAATGCCCAGGTCTTTAATTGTGATTATGCATTTTTTCTGACCAGAAAGGCAGTCATGCCACAGGGAAGCGAGGTAAGATTTATTCATTTTATGCTCAAGCTTTCTGTCCATTTTTCTAGGTGCCTCTATACTGCTGCTAATGTTGTTCTGTGAGTGCTCTGCTTTAAATTGTTTGATTGTCAGAAACGCCCAAGGAGTAAGAGAGAATAATAGATCGTCCATAAGTAGTTGGCTTTCCTTCAGGTATTTAGTGCAAGTTTCCAGAGACATCACCTTATTTGAGTTATATACATTTTTAAATGAAGGAGTGCAATATGTCTAGAATGTCACTGGTTGAGGTTTGAATATTGACATTTGTGTCTTACATGTCTGGGAAGCATGCTTTAATTTGTTGGATTTTGTATAGCGTGCCAGAATTTTACTTGCTTTATTGCTTCCAAAAGCTTCCTTGCTTTGCTCTTTGTTACCCTTACATGAGCTTTACCACACAGGATTTAACGGTATTAATATTTGAGGTTTTTTTTGTAGTTCAGGTAGAATTTCTGAGTCTTTGGTCTCTAAGTATTTGAGTTCTAAATTTTGTATCTGTACCTCAAGGTTGTTGAGTTTGAGGTTATCTTTTTTTTCCCGTTGCCATTATGTCAATCATAGAGCATATAATTGTTGCTTTTAATGCATCCCAGAGCAGTTCTTGGGTGGTCTCCTCATTTTAATTTTCCACAATAAAGTTGGGGATAGCTTTATAATTTTTTTCTTACTGTCACCATCTTCCATTAAATAGTTATTCATTCTCCATTCTTTAAATTTAGGTCCATTGCACCTAAGTCTGTAGTCAAACGAGATGAAGGCATTGTCGGAAATAATGACCAGATATATTTTAGGATCATATGAAGGCGTGATCTGTCCTTTAGAAGGTAATCGATTCTGGAGAAGGTGTTGTGTGGGTGGGGATAGAATGCTATATATAGTCTGTTCCATTTGGATTTTGAAGCCTCTAAATTTCTGTACGATGGTGCGTTTCACATGAGATGTATCATCTGCCAGTGTGACCTGTTTGGCCTACATTTGGTGTTTGAAATTTTTTCAATTGTACCAGCCATTGGGAGGTTAAATTCACCAACCACTATCAACTCAATGCCTTTCATGACATTAGAGAACCCTATTGAGGTTTGACCATGAGAAAGGAATGCCTGTATTAGGCGAGTAAATGATGATCACAAATTGTTCTATGTTATTTTTTTCCCTTTCGCGATTAGTCTTTTTGGTTACCTCCCACCCGCTCTCTTCCCGTGGAATGTGGTCGAAAGTTGAGTGTCAGCGACAATCACAGAAAGAAAATAAAATAATAGAATCTAGTTAGGTAAAGATGACACATTAAAGAGAACTCTGAGGGCAAAACCCGTCCCCTTATCCCCAAGCATTCCTCCCTTCCCCCCTCTTAAGCATTCCTGGGGCTCAGGGCGTTACAAGCAACCACCTATCAAAGACCTGGCACTTTTTCAATGTTTATGAAGAAAACAGGTCATTTTCCTGATATTTGCGTGAAAACATTCTTAACAGTCGAGTAACATCAACCTTTATTAGAGATAGTAGTGTAATGCATGGTCTTGACAAATTCCTGTGACTCGGCAGTAGTACCGTTCCACCAAAAAAAACATTATACTGAAACAAATACACAACGACTACGCTATAATGTGGGCCCTGTAAACAGGTGCTGGGACTAGTTGACACTGAATGTTGATATCAATCCACATGACTGAAAAATATAGTTAAATGATGGCTCTGTGTCCAGCTGCGAATTAGGGATATATATATACATATTGTTCCATTGCAAGCACTCATGTAATTATCACAACATGAAAAGCTCTTCAATTTGTATATGAATACCTGTAGTGAGAGAAAAATTGAATAGGAGAGAGAGAGCGACCTTACATAAACTTGATGAGAAATCTAGTTCAGTGGCGTTCGGCGCTTATCATCTGTAATTTAGGTGTCCATTTTGGATTATGAAATGTTTGAAATGAAGTTCTGAAGATCTGCAGGATTGTGGGGAAATGTGGCATCCCCGTAGTGAATAATCTAAATCATGTAGGACCAATGAAAGAAAAATGGATGCTTTAGTTATTTTCTTTACACATGGAATTCTTTCCGCAGGAGACTGTCTTTCTGAGATAATTCTTGAGTGATTCTGATCCTAGTACCATTCAAGTTTAAATTTATTTATTTTTATTCTTTTTTTTATTAACCGAACAAACACCTGCTTCAGAAGTCATTACAGTATACATAGTATGAAGAGCGGCATACACAGATGCAAGCAAGTAGAACAATTCAAACCTCCCAGTGTCCCACCCCCCCAACTAGGTAGACAGAGAATACAGCCATACAACATGTACCTTAAAATGTCGAAAGTTTCATATTACATTGCGGACTGGTCTGTTTTGTAGTGCATCCAGGCCCCCCATATCTTTTCCCATTTACGTGGGCATCCCCAGCTCTGGTATACTGTCTGTTCAGCCCGTTGGCACCAGTCTAAATCATCTTCCCAGGACTGCAGTGTTGGGGCCACGCTGGCACCCCACGCTCGGGCGATGTTTCGCTTTGCCACCACTCCCGCCAGGGCTAGCCATGTTGTGGCCCATTTGGGCCATACTATGTCTCCTGTCACCCCCAGGATATGCCATCTCGCCTCTACTGGGACCTGCTCACCCACTACCGCTGTCATCACTCGAACCACCTCCCTCCAAAATATCTGAATCTTGGGACAGTCCCACAATATATGGAAGAACGTTCCTGTCTCCCCACAACCCCGAACACACTGTGCTGACATACAGTGGCCCATGCGGTATTGTACTGACCACGAGGCGTAAGATCTATGCAGAATACGGAGCTGGATCAGCCTGAATCTCGCTCTCACAGCTATCTCTCTAGGGCTCTGCAGGGCCTCCAGGAGACCCACATCCGATTCCCAGGCCGCCCGCAAGGGTCCCAGACAGTCAGGGGTATTATTTATAAGTTTTTTGTACGTGAGGGATGTTGCCTTGTCAATCATTGGGTCAAGGAGAAGTCGCAAGTTTACATTACAAATTTTCCTCCTTTGGGTTAAGATCGTTTCAGTGCGCTTGTAATGTAATGGTTTGAATATCATCATCTCGTAGTTTTTTACTTTATTAAGCCTTATGGAAGGCCAAATATTTTCAAGTTTCTTCTACAGATATACATAGTGATTACCTCAATTAATCTTTAAATAATGACTTCCTTGTCTTCAATGCGGCTTATCCTAACTTCTGCCTCTGTGACTCTTATTGTCAGTTCTTTAAAGTCCTTCCTGATGCCCGGGATATTACTTTGCATGATATCAGTGTTGGGCTATGTTCTTTGGGCCAGGTCATGTAAGATTGCAAGTCTTTATAGTATTAGATCCATGTTTGCATACCGATCTGGCTTTATTTTGATTTGTGAATCCGAAATCTGTGGATCTGGTTTGGTTCATTTTTGACCAGCTTTGATGGCTTTGGAAACTTTTGAGTCTTTGTCTTTCACGTTCACCATTTTGGATAGGATAGTGTTTAGCTATGTATTTGCTTGCCCATTTGCAAAACTCTTAGTATGGATGTTTGGCTGGTATTGTTTGGTTGGGATCCTCAGAAACAATGGAGCATCCAAATGTCTTACTGGTACCCAATGAGATTGAAGCCTGCTGGATTTAATGGTTTCACCTCACAGTGTACACGTTGATCCTGAGGGCATTATCAGGTTAGCATGTATGCTAGGAGCGTAATCGCGGTGATGTCTCAGGATGTGTGACCATTTAAAGATCTTATGCAGTCACTCTGCACAGCATGAAAGGCTTTTTCCCTTTTGTTGTAGTTTGTGGCATGTGCAACTTTGCAATTCTGAGCTCTTTATAACTTGTCAGAATGTCCTTATGTTGGGCCCATTCTGAGATGCTAAATAAGCAGAGATTTTAACATGACTGAAGATTATGGGAAGACTATTCTGCTATTGTAGGAACTCAATATATGTTTTTACCTTAACTAAGCGCTAAGCTGAGCTCCCAGTGGTTCCCAGACAACCATCTTTTGGTTTTGTGGTTCATTGTTCCTGAGAGTTGTTGGGAGATCTGGTGCCACCGGGAGCCACAGTGCCAACTTTTCAGTGCTGGATGGAGAACTTCTCCTAGCTGGTCACATCCCTGTGATATGCTTTCCTTTGTGAACACGCTCGGATATGTGTCACTGAAACAACACTAGATTTCAGACATGCATTTAAAGACTGTAAAAGTCATGGCTCACTTTATGCTGAACAGACTGGTAGCCAATTATTTTACACTGATTCTAAGGTTTGGTTAATTGGGTGGTGTCTAGGTGTCTGTGCTCACAGTCCAGAACATTACAATATTATTTGAGAGTTGCTGAGCAGCACCAAGATTCAGGCAGCCATTTCCTTAACAAAGCCCGGGTCACAGAGCAGTGATAATCTGATGTGCAGCAAAAGTTCCACTTAGCTTTGCAGGTTTATTAATCAGTGCCTGGTGTCTGACATAATGTGCGATTGCTAGTCAGCTGGCCAGCGTTTGTCTATAGAAAGACAGCATTCGAAGTCACGCCGGAACACATCAATAAAATAATATATAATCCGACCCAGGACAGTTGTGAGCGGATTCGTTTTTAACTACCCCACTGCATGTTCTTATGGCTGACAACTGGCCCCAAATCAATTGTCACACTGTCAGTCAATCCAGGTTTTTAGACAACACTGATTTGTATGCTGACACTTCGCAGTTAGTACTTATAGTAGGAAAAGCAAAGCTACAAGTCCCAGAATGCAAAGTGCAGAATTCACATTGTTCAACCACGGCACAAATTAGGCTTGAATAGAGGGTGTCTCGACTCTAACCCACTGGCACCATGTTGTTGTAAATGCTTGCTCTCTAAAACATGACTGCTTCTCTAATGTCCATTATTTTCCCCTTCCTATTCCTCTGGTCAAGACTGACCCTTTGACAGTGCCAGGGAGGTTCTTTGTGTGGCCTCTTTCTGGGGCGCCTACAGCCTTGCCTATGTGCATGTAAGGTAGAACAACCCTTTCAATGGCCATACCTGGCTTGCCCTTGCCTATTTGTACCCCATCGACCTTCCTGGGGTCCCTAAGGAGCCCTAAACATTTCAGGGCAGATTTACAATAAACTATCGCAGCGCGGTGCCGTAAGTCATTTTGCTGCGCCGCGCTGCGTTAGTTTGGAAAGCACAGCGATGCGACATATTTACAACAATATGTCGCACCTCTGTGCTTCCCCCTGCGCTGGTGCACAAACTGCTGCCATGCGCCGACGCAGGCACCCTTGCACCATGGTGCAAGGATACCTGCGTCGTGGGGAGATTGTTTTTGTTCAGGAAGGGTTCCCTTCCTCAACAAAAACAATCTGAAATGCTGTTTTTCAATTTCTATGTGTGCGGCATTAGCACACATAGAAGTTGAAAAACAGCATTCTTTCAATGATTGTTTTTGTTCAGGAAGGGAACTCTTCCTGAACAAAAACAATAATTAGAGGTGATTTCCTCTTTCAATGTGTGCTGCAGAATGCAGCATGCATAGAAACAGGAAACAAAAACGAGGAGAAATGAATACATTTCTCCTCGTTGCGCCTCACTACGCCTCCCCTGGGGAGGCGTAGCATTCACACGCATTTCCAGATTTACGATTCCTCGTAAATCTGGAAATATGTCTGGTTCCATGGGTGTTGCGTGGGAACACCCACAGCAACACCCATGGAACGCCCCTTTCACGCAAAGTGCTGCGTGTTAAGGGGCCAAATTTACAAGGACAGGAAAAGCCACGCAGGGTGGCTTTTCCTGTCCTTGTAAATATGGGGCAGTGTATTGCACTGCCAGTGCGTCACAAAAAGTGACGTACTGGCAGCCCAAGGGCTTGTAAATCTGCCCCTTCGTGCAGTGAACCCGCACCCTAGAAAAAAAAAGTTGATCAGCTCAGCTGGAGCAAAGACGATTGCTGAAATTACACAACAACTCATGTCTCTATGCAGTGAATGGCGAAGCACAAGAATTGAGTGTCAAAAACAACATAATATATAGTTAGATAGAATACCAACACTACGTTTAGTAGTGAGCAGGGGCGTAACAAACACCTCCGCAGCCCCCGCGGTGCGGGGGGGCCCCCAGTCTTCAGTACATGAAGGGGGCCCCCTCAGCTCATCGGTAGAGAGCTGTATGTCTCTTGCTCTAAAGCAGCTGCAGTGTGCAGCCTGCTCTGAGCTCCTGCGCTGACCCAGGACTGAAGAGAAACAAAGTAACAGCTTACATTGTTTCTCTTCAGTCAGAGCCTGGTCCGGAACAAGGATGGGGGTGGGGGCCCTCAGGCCTGGGATGTGCATTTACAGGGATCTCTGTAAGTAGGCGTGTTAACCCAGTGATCTTTCTGCGTGGGGCGGGGGGGTTTGGGGGGGGACCAGGATTGCATCCTC
Organism: Calotriton arnoldi; assembly: GCA_963921515.1. NCBI lineage: Eukaryota > Metazoa > Chordata > Amphibia > Caudata > Salamandridae > Calotriton > Calotriton arnoldi. Next base: position 622,469 of record CAWUFW010009666.1, read on the forward strand.
AACCCAGCTTTGAGGCTGGAGTTTGGTGCAGTTTCGCTGTAGCTCATGCCTGGTATCTATCGGATACTCTGCTGTAGTATTGTAAACATGGAAGCATATAATGTTGGATGAAAACGACACCATTTTTAAAAAAATAAACGCATTGATTGTTAGACTTAATAGTCGGGGCCGCTAGAGTTATGTTGCAGTGGAAGACTGATTATGCGGAAGGTTTCACTCCGTTCTGCGTGAAGACAGGGCAAGTTATTCTGTACGATGACGGGCATTCTGCTGAAGTATTATTTTGCAATTTTAACGCAGAGTGCTTTAACAAATGTGGTGCTTTTTTGTAACTTTTGACTTACACGAGCAAGTACATTTTTTGCCGAAATCAGCAAATTATTCAGCAGATGGTAGTTTATGTAACAAGTACGGTAAATGGATAATTACACGGGATACACATAATTCCGGTGGCCTTGATAAAAATGCTTCTTGTAAAATAGAACACTAAAATATGCGTATGGGGAATGCGAGAGCACTGCACATGTAAGTATTTTCTTTTCCGATTCCTTTCTAGTACTCGGTTCGGCGAGGCTGCTTGGGAAACTGTGCATCAGAGTGTCTTCTGAATATCGTTTGCAGACAGTCCTCCGTTAGTAAATACATTCATTGCCATTTCAGACGGCACCACTACGGCAGCAAAGGGTTAAGCGGAGTTGTTTATCCGCACCGCTGGGGCCCACAGTCTCAGCTTTGTCGAGGCTTTCAGAAGTTCAACACTACAGTCCCCCGTGCAGGCGCGAGGCTGGCCCTTTAAATCATGCAGCTTCACTGGCAGGGTTGCCAGATTGGGCTAGTTCTCGCACAATTGGGCGATATTTTGCCCGATTGTGCGAGAAAAAATCGTGTTGGGCGGGCTACCAAAACTTGGGCTAGAATCCGCCCAGTGTGCGGCGGATTCAAGGCTTTGTGCGGCGCCGCCGCGCTGCAGCCCATGGTTGCCTTGCATGCCACACCTCTTTCCTAATTTTAGGTGCGTCTGTGCCCTGCGGCCCCTGCCCACATGTAACACCGGCAGGGCCATAAATCATAAAGCGGGCGGGAAGCTTCTTTCCAATTAGGGTCGTGCAAGACCTGCAGTGACCTCTGACCTGCCCCCAGTAATGTTCCGACCTGCCTTGGAGTTCGTTTGACCCAATCCTGGGTCAGATCAGGTCAATGATGGGCGTGTCAGGCACATTAGCGGCCCGCCCCCATGCGCGTGCAGTAGCAGCAGAAGGTATGGTGACATCGGAGGTTCCAGCTGTAGGGCTTAGTGTAGTTGGGAAAGAGCCGAGGCAGAGAGGTGATGAAAACACTGGGCAATAAGAGGGATGACTGGGGCGTCAGATGAGCACACAGAGTGGAACACGGGGGCAGGAAGGGGTGATGAAAATACATGGCAAGGAGAGGGGTGCAGGGGGCCGTGAGGAGCGGTAGACAAGCGCACATAGTGGAAAACAGGGGACAGGAAGGAGTGATGAAAACATTGGACAAGGAGAGGGGTGAGAACAGAGGGGTGCAGGGGGCAGCGAGGAGTGACAGATAAGTGCAGAGTGGAAAACGGGACAGGAAGGAGTGATGAAAACACAGGACAAATAGAGGGCGAGAACAGAGGGTGGCAGATGTGTGCACTGAGAAGTGGAGCACAGGGGGCAAAAAAGGGTGAGATAACACCAGGCAAGGAAAAGGATTAGAACAGAGGGTAATAGGGGAGGCGAGGAGTGGCAGATGAGCACACAGAGTGCAACACTGGGGGCAGGAAGGGGTGATGAAAACACAGGGCAAAAAGAGGGATGACTAGAGGGGTGAGGGGGCAGATGAGCACACAGAGTAGAACACAGGACGTTGTGATTAAAATACAGGACAAGGAGGGGATAAGAACAGAAGGATGCTGGGGTGACAGATGTGTGCACATAGGAGTGAAACACGGGGGCAGGGAGGGGTGATGAAGGCAAGGAGAGGGCTGAGAACAGAGAATGCTGGGGCGGCGATAAGTGGCATATGAGTACACAGGAACAGTAGGGAGTGATAACAAAACACAGGGTAATGAGAGGGATGCCAGGGCGGCAGATGAGCACACAGAGCGGTGGGATACAGGGGGTCAGGAAGGGATGAGGGAAACACACACAGGGACGGAGACGCAGAGCAGCACTGGGAGGGGAACAGAAGGCACAGACAGTAAGTGGGGGCAGAAGAGAAAAGAGTAGGTGGAGTGAGGTGTTTTCTATTTGCATTATACCAGCGCGCATATTCCCCTGACGCCATTCCTCAATCACACTCAACAATAACATTGATGATTATAAAAAATAGGCTTAGGCACTGCCCACGGTATGAAATACTCGTTTATTGGCAGGGCTGGCTCCTTTTAATGCACTCATGCCTCAGCAGCCTGCCTGATTCTGTCACTGGTCAGCGCGTGACTAGCACCAGACAGGATCAGTTTTTTTTTTAACAAATCCTGCTGGGCCCCCCACAAACACATTGCTGCTATGCTGGCAGGGCCAAGGCAAAATCATATGAAATACTCGACTAGCTTCCTGTCACAGTGTTCGTGCAATTTGTCTGTGGTTTCGCAAGCAGTAGTAGTGATCACAAGAGTAAACTCATGTAGAATGTGAGTAGATTGTGGGCATACGATCATTTTACAGTAGGATCAGGTGCTCTGCAGCAGTTCTTTTTATAGTTTGTCATTGCTCAAATCAGTGTAATTTCTTTTGTTTTATCTGTTTCCATGTACTTAATTTCTTGATTTTGCTCTAAGTGTCACTCTTAGGGGCCGATTCCGATTCGGGCCGGAAGTGCACCTAACACTATTCGTCCGGAAAAAAACCCAGCCGAATGCGTGTTTCCCGACCGATTCGAAAAGTCGTCCCAACGAGCAAGTACGATGCGCATAACAGCCCAGATTGCGAGCGAGCCGTACTTACCCATTTCAGCTCCTGTTCCCCGCCCGAGCCGGATCCGTAAACGCCGAATCGAGTCGCACGGAACCAAATACACAGCACCTTCCGGCCGGACTAGTACGATGCGCCTTCCGTACGCGCCGAACCCGTCGCTACGTCCGGCACGTCATAGCATCCGGGAGAGCTGTACATAAGCTCCGATTCGCGCCACAAGACGATCCACGGCGACGAGACGAAAAAGCCAGCGACGAGTACGAGTCGAAGCCACGAGAAACCCGAACGAGACGAACAAACCATGAATCCCATCGCGCAGGTCCTACCAATACTCTACATCTATTACCGGGACCGGTGCGGACGCGTACGGCGCAGACGGTAAGTCAAACACCCACTACACAAACAAACGACACGTACCCAACATATGTCACACACACATAGGGATGCAGAAATGACGTACACTAGCAACAGCAGAACCATAGGGGCGGGATGGCTATCACCAATGCCATACACACCCATAGGGGGATGGATGCCTACCACTACCACCACCCCTACTCATGGGGGCCTGGATGCCTACCACTACCACCACCCCTACTCATGGGGGCCTGGATGCCTACCACTACCACCACCCCTACTCAGGGGGGCCTGGATGCCTGTCACTACTACCATCCCCACTCATAGGGGGATGGATGCCTACCACTAACACCACCCCTACTCATGGGGGCATGGATGCCTACCACCACCACCACCCCTACCCAGGGGGGCCTGGATGCCTGTCACTACTACCATCCCCACTCATAGGGGGATGTATGCCTACCACTACCACCACCCCTACTCATGGGGGCCTGGATGCCTACCACTACCACCACCCCTACCCAGGGGGGCCTGGATGCCTGTCACTACTACCATCCCCACTCATAGGGGGATGGATGCCTACCACTAACACCATCCCTACTCATGGGTGCTGGATGCCTACCACTACCACCACCCCTACTCATGGGGGCCTGGATGCCTACCACTACCACTACCACCACCCCTACCCAGGGGGGCCTGGATGCCTGTCACTACTACCATCCCCACTCATAGGGGGATGGATGCCTACCACTAACACCATCCCTACTCATGGGTGCTGGATGGCTACCACTACCACCACCCCTACTCAGGGGGGACTGGATGCCTACCACTACCACCACCCCTACTCAGGGGGGCCTGGATGCCTGTCACTACTACCATCCCCACTCATAGGGGGATGGATGCCTACCACTAACACCACCCCTACTCATGGGGGCCTGGATGCCTACCACTACCACCACCCCTACCCAGGGGGGCCTGGATGCCTGTCACTACTACCATCCCCACTCATAGGGGGAAGGATGCCTACCACTAACACCACCCCTACTCATGGGGGCCTGGATGCCTACCACTACCACTACCCCTACCCAGGGGGGCCTGGATGTCTGTCACTACTACCATCCCCACTCATAGGGGGATGGATGCCTACCACTAACACCATCCCTACTCATGGGTGCTGGATGCCTACCACTACCACCACCCCTACTCAGGGGGGGCTGGATGCCTGTCACTACTACCATCCCCACTCATAGGGGGATGGATGCCTACCACTAACACCACCCCTACTCATGGGGGCCTGGATGCCTACCACTACCACCACCCCTACTCAGGGGGGCCTGGATGCCTACCACTACCACCACCCCTACTCAGGGGGGGCTGGATGCCTGTCACTACTACCATTCCCACTCATAGGGGGATGGATGCCTACCACCCACACCACCCCTACACATAGGACGGGTAATGCATGACACAATCAGCATTCTCCAACATAAGGAATGTCTGAAAAATACATCCCCCCAACACCATGACAAGCGTGTGTAGTCTGTGTCAAATGCCTACAACACTGAACATGACATTGAGCATACAATGTGACCCCCTATCACATGTGTCACACATAAATGTGTGTGGCCTCCACAATGCAAGCAGACCATGACCACTGTGGGAATGGGGTATAACACCCCATCATCACAGTGACCAAAAGGTAAGTGTGGGGTCCATAGCTGAAGCCCAATTGAACATTGTGGCAATGGGGTCTAAACCCCCATCACCACAGTGACCAAAAGGGAAGTGTGGGGTCCATAGCTGAAGCACATTTTGAACATTGTGGCAATGGGGTCTAAACTAACCCTGGGCGAAGTGCTACGCTACGCTCGCGTAGTTTGCGAAGTTTGCGCTACTTCGCACAACGCGAATTGCACGTAGCACAGTGCAAACACGCGTAGCGTAGCGTAGTGCCGCGGTCATTTTGTGCTTGCTCGCGGTCCTCAACGTCAAGTTGGCGACCGCGAGCAAGCAAAATGACATCCCGGCGAGACTTTTTCTCGTTCGCGATCAGCAACATCAAGTTGCCGATCGCGAGCGTGGAAAATAAACCTCCGGCGAGATTCTCAACGCGGGGAGGTCAGGTTTCTCATTGCGAGTGGTCGCGTATGCTCGCGACCGCTCGCGATGAGAAACTACCAGTCCGCGTTGAGAAAGCTGCCGCTCGAGTAAAAATCTACTCGAGCGGCAGTAAAAGACAGCTCGCACTGTGCAAGTTGCCGTTTTCAATGATTGCACAGTGCGGACAAGCATCCGGCACTGTGCAATCATTGCGAACAGTGCGCTACGCAGTTCGCGTAGTGCTACGCGAAGCTTGCGTAGTGCGAACTGCACTTTGCGTAGCTTCGCGAAGCATTACTTCGCGAACTACGCCCAGGCTTAGTCTAAACCCCCATCATCACAGTGACCAAAATGTAAGTGTGGGGTCCATAGCTGAAGCCCAATTGAACATTGTGGCAATGGGGTCTAAACCCCCATCACCACAGTGACCAAAAGGTAAGTGTGGGGTCCATAGCTGAAGCACATTTTGAACATTGTGGCAATGGGGTCTAAAACCCCATCATCACAGTGACCAAAATGTAAGTATTGTCATGGGAAAAGCTGCAAATGCCAAACAGCATGGATGATTCCTGGTCACAGAACAACAAACACATCTGTGGCATAGTAGTGCTTGTGTCCCATAGCAACATAGATTGGGTGAGGCAAACAGTGCAGTGCAAATAAGATATACCTTTGGCCATGTGCAGACAAACATCACCCATGGGGGCTGACATTGTCAACATTTGTCAATAACACAATGACAGAAGTGACCATCATAATGCAGCCCCACATATCTGCACCAATGGACACAGAAATGTAGATATCCTGTGGAGACTGTAGATGTCAGGTGAACAAATACCATACCATGGCAGCAATGGGACATACAAAGCATGATCATTGTGCTGACTGATGACCTAGGAGTCCCAGGGACAGCAGGGGAAAGCCACCAAACAACATACAGCCAATGGCACACTAAAGATATGCCAATGCAGTGGTGCAGATGCACAAACACAAACTGGCAGCCTCAAACTGCATATCAAACACAACAGGTGATGGGGGGGGTGTGCTAGTGTCCCCAGGCAACCACACAACACATGAGGAGGCCTGAATCCCAATTACACAGATGTGTATACAGTGCCACACAAAAGTAACTCATGGATCGGATTCCCCTATGTGGGCAATCAGGCATTGTTAGATGAGAGGGAGCCCAAATTACACATGTCACACAAGCTTGTAGGAACAGCAAATAACACAGCAAGAGACAGACCCACCACAGCACTACCCCCAGGGACCCCACATTGTGGTGACCCTGGCCTGCATGATAATCCCACTGTGATGACAAAGCTAGATGTCGTTCACACTGTGAACCACAGTCATGTGTCCTGAGCAACAAACTACCATCACACCTACACAAGCACAAATCAATCTGCACGGCCTGTCAGCCAAGGCCAACATGGAGGTAGGGGTCTAGCCGTGCAACAACTCTCATTTGCACACACTCAACACCACACACCTTGATCTCCACCAATGTGCAGCAGTGAAGCTCACATGGACTGGTGACATTGCACATGGACCCATGACAATCCCAGGGGTGGTGGTGGGAACTAAGGTGCAGAAACCCATCACACATGGCCAGTCAACAAGACTCGTGAATGTCTGACACACTGCACAGTACGCCGTACATGGGCATGACGTGAAATCCACCACAATCAATGGGATCCCGGACACAGTCACACACCAATGAAGAAGTCAAGGTGACCCACAAAGAACACACATAGACAACTTCCAACATGGAGTGGCAGCAGTCACACACACAACGTGTCACAATCACTGAAAGCTAACACAAACTGTAAATTACATGACTTGTGTAACCAACAAGTGCCAAGGGGAATCCTGACTGTGTCTCATCTGCGTTTGCCCACAAACTCAGCCCTGACAGCAAACACACCTATGGATGACACCCTGATGACCAGTAATGTGCCATGCACCCACATCCCAGAGAACCCAGTGCGAAGATTTTGGGGGAACATAGGTCAACTCAGCAAGCATCACAAACAGGAACATCACTAGGGATCCCAGCCTGCGTAGCAAAATGGAAGTGAACACACACAGACATGCTCACACAACACACACCTTGGGCTCAGGCAATGTCACGGAATTACACACTGCCATGAGGGGACTCCACTCCTGTGTAAGGAAAGCTGTGCCATACGTTGTCTCTGCAGGGCTCTATCATATCAGCAGAACACTTGGTCACTCAGTCAACAATTAGCACAAAATTAAGGCTCTCGTCACATCAGCCTGGTCATGGGAGTGTCACCGAAATCATCTGCACAGATCCAACACACATGTATAGCAAGTTGCACTGATAACACAGATGATGCCCAGACTTGCATGTCCAGTGGAGATGGTCACACGGTCAGGGAAATAGACAAATTGAACAATGGCAAGCACAACTGATGTGCAGGGCTGTAAGCCACAGATGTGATATTGCAAATAAATGTAGGACATCCCATTGGCAAATATTGAAAACATTACACCCTCATATTGCTGCAAAGGATGACATAGCTACACACCAGGATAGGACACATTCCCCCTGGACCACATGGGGACCTGCACAGTAACACTTCATTTTCATGATATCAAAAATCACCATCACTGCAGCAAGGGCATGGTTAGCATCATCAACATCATGTACATCTGAAGCAAAACCACCAGAGAACAGAAAGGAGCTTTATTCAGCATATGTGTGTGAAATAGAAAGTCCAGAAAAAAGACAAAGGCCAATGGCCAGTCCAACAGTAAAGTCCGAACAGGGTGACAGTGGCAGATGTCACCCTTTGCTTGCCTGCACTGCTACGGACCAGGGACATTCCCCTCGGAGGGGCATACGGGGGCAGGCCAGGCACCGCAGGGACAGGATCAGGGCTCACCAGAAGGAGGCAGGGAAGGGGTGGCTGGTGCTGGAGAGTCACTGACAACTGCAGTGGAGGTGTCTGACATGGTGGGTGCCGGCACAACTGGGGGGCATGAGTCAGATGGTGTGGGTGCCGGCACGACTGCAGTGGGCTGGCCAGATGGAGTGGACAGGTTCCCCACTGCAGTGCCCAAATCAGACGGGGTGGTAGTGGACTCCACTGCAGTGCCTATCTCCAGGGGAGTAGAATGGGGTTCAGGTAAGGTGGGCAGGACAGAGGGGGAGGACACGGTCTCCACACCAGTGGCACAAACATGTGCAGCGGGGGTGTGAGGCTGGAAGAGCAAGTGGTAGGGGGAGAAGGCCGGATCATTTTGGGGATGGTGTATCTGTGGGTGGGGGAACCTGGGGCAGGGTGTGGTGGGGGAACCTGTGTTGTGGGGGCCTTAGGGATGGAGGAAGGAGACTGTGTGGTTGAGCTGCAGGGCGGTGGCGGGGTCTTGCTCTACCGGGACCGGGGGGACTTGCGTGTGGGGGCCTTAGTCTGTCTGTGCCTGGGGGAGGGTGTCCGGGGGTGAGGGCCACTCCCCTCTGTGTGGGTGGACTTCCTCTTCCCCCTGTTTGCTGGATCAGCTGGATCGGAGGGGAAGAGGCCGAGGTCACAGAGGAAGAGCTGCTTTTTAGGTGGGGTTGCAGGTGAGGCAAGGGAAGGGGTCTTGGAGGGAAAGGATTTGGAGGACTGCGGAGTGACTGTGGATGCCTGTGTGTGTGTGTCTGTTCCCCATCCCCTGTGGGTGTGGTATCAGTCCCCTGAGGATTCTTGCGTGCATGTTTTGCCTTTGTTTTGGGTGTTTCTGTGCTGCTCGTGTCTGTGTGTTTGGGTGATTGTGCAGGTGTGCACGTGCTTGGGACAGGTAGGGTGCCAGGAAGTGTGGATGGGGCAGAGGTAGGAGGGGTGAGGGACTGTTGGAGGAGGGACACTGCTGCCGTCAGGGAGGAGTCCATGGACTTATTGCTCCTCTGTAGGGCAGACATGCCCGATGAGATGCCCTCCATGAACGACACCAGCTGTGTCAACAGAGTGGTGTGTGCATGGAGGACACTCAGCATTGCTGTCTGCCCTACATGGAGCTGGCGAAGTAAGTACACAGACTCCTCACTCAGGGCAGCAGGGGACACAGGGGCAGGGGTGCGGTGCCTGGCACGAAGGAGACACGCTCCCGAACACGGGAGCCTCCACGGACCTCTGGAATGAGAGCCAATGGGAGGGCGGTGGTGGTGGTGGTGGCGGGGCCAGCCATACTAGCTGGGGTGTGGTGGCTGCTGACACCCGCCTCCACAAGGGAGTCATCCTCCGAGCTGCTGAGGTCCTCAGCTGAGGTGGATGGTGCTGAGGACTCCTCGGTGTGGCTCCCCTCGCCCTCCGTGCCACTGGGTCCCTCCGACCACTCATCGGTTGCTGACCCAGTCTGGCTCTGCAGCTCCTCCTGGTCCGTGGAGCTGTCCCCTCCTGTGGCCGTGGATGTATCTGCAAACAATTAGGGAAACAGACAAACATCAGTCACCTGCACTGACCGCACACACCACAGTAAGTACAGCACATTACAGAGCAATCCCTGGCATCCTTAGTTGAACATTGCCAAAAGTGCTCACACAGATTAGGAGAAGCCAATTGTCAGTCTGATGGTCAACCATGGCACTCACACCCCTCCTGGCCTTTGAAGTAGGGTTCTGTTCTACCATATAACACAGACCCATGTCCCTTTCTGCTCTGCCCATGAAACATGGCACTCCCATATGGGCCCCACCAGTCAGGCCCTGATAGATGACCTAAGTTGTCCATTTTTCTTTTAGCCTTTTAGTACCTGTCACAGTGGTCCACACCCCCTTAAATACATACACTTAGGCCCAAGCCCTCACAGTGGTCCACACCCCCTTAGATACATACACTTAGGCCCAAGCCCACCTCCTTAGATGCACACACACATGTAGGCCCAAGAGGCCACTGCCTCTTGCTATCATTTTTAATACAACAAATCTTGTAGGCCTTTCTGACCTGACAGCAGGGACCTGTGCCATCCACCACGGCACCAGCCCCCCCCTTGTAAAAGTCCACAGTCACAAGAATAAGGTTAGCCCACACGTACGTGACACTCTGCTGGTAAATCTTGCTCTTTCACAAGCAATGTTTGCAATATTTTAACTCATGAAACTTTCCACGCTTGCTCAACTGAAACTGAAAAGGCGGCTACGTGACAGAGAAATAATATATAAAATCTTAATTCCTGAGCATCTTACGGTAAAAGTTATCTTTTTCTTATGTTTGCGGTCAAGAGCACCGACCACCTGCTAAAAGCCCCTGTTTTCACCATGATACTACTTCTCTGTTCTTCAAAAAACTTTCCACAGTTACTGTAAGCGTGCGGTCAAGGACCCACGTCAGGGCCCACGTCAACTGTGGGTAGGAGTTCTGCATTAAGCCATATAAAAGGTTTGCACCCATGTCCACGCCCTGAACTCTTCATACCAGTGCATTGCATGGTGAGGGTTCCCGGTCGGCCGTTCTCCTGATCTTGGGCCTAGAACTTCTACTCTCAAGGTGGTAATGCTCTTTTCTGATTGCTAGCCTTTTGGCTTTGTCAGCCTCTCTAATTTAGCTCATCCACACCCAATTCATTGCATTTATCCTAGCTTAAATTGTGTAGCCTTGGATGGTTCTTGCTCTCTCATTTAAGATTTGCCTTCTAGGCACTTGCCTATTCATGATCCCTCTTTTAAGACTTGCCCCATAGGCTGTAGCTCACTGATAGATAGTTACATAGATCTTTTTGCTTCACTTAAAATATGATTTGTAATCTTGTTGATGCTTTCATCTTCATCCTGCTCATGTGTTGACGAGCAGCATTAAATGAACAGTTCTCGGTGTTACTGAATTGCTTAATGAAGTGCCACTGTATTTCACACCGTTGTTCCTTCTTTTCAAGTGAACGAGCAGAGTGCGGGTCGTGCTCTCATGAGCCGGTAAGCAGAAGGGTGTGACCACCCATTTACCCTCAAACAGCTTGCACCCATCTGTCTGGTGCCTGTCGGATGGTAATACCCCAGTGTGGACACATGCACCACCTACCCAGTTGTTGGACATTGCAGAGAACACGGTGAAGTATGTGAACATGCACACATCACATCTCTTGCCACTGAGTCAGTACAGGTGTCCGGATAAAGGGATGGCCAGAGTCTAATTTGAAATGCATGTGATGCATACCAGCACCAGACACCATGATGCACCCATGTCCTCATAGTCAATGCCACAATGGGGTGCATGTTGCACATGTCACTCCCCTGCAGGATCACTTTTCGGAAGTTTAATGCCATGGCACAGGCATGCCTGCAAAGTCATACATCACTGTCTCCAGTCACATGGGCAGGGCAGCCAGCCAACAACAGTCTGCACTGTGTCACAATCCTAGGTCATGGGGAATGCAAGTTCTGTAGCTGACAAGTGCACATGTCCATCCCCCACACACCACATCATCTGAACTCTTATTTGTCCACGTCATACCAATTGGAAATATGGGAGACATGAAACACAACTCTCTGAACCTGAGCACCTCACAGTCGGCTGTGAATGAAAAACAGCTGCCTGAACTTCTCAGTCGCATGCACCAGTCTGCACAGTCAAGTGATCAAACACCTATATGTCACACAAGTATCGTCTCTCATGGTCACATCTCAGATGGCATGCTGAGCCCTAACCCATAAACACCCCAGTAGTCCTGGCAACGAAGCCACAGCACAATGACACAGAGGCAGACACCTGAGGGAACATTTCACTGAGCACAACGTGTCAGCTGATACACGGGAGTGGGAGTACAGAGTGTATTGTATGCCCTGGAGTAGGCATGACTGTCCTGCTCCACGTGAAAGAGGGATGAGCCCTGGACAGTAGGCAGGTGGCTAAGCATGTGTGACACACTTGATATACATACTCCTGAGGCCCAAACATTGTTCCCACCCGCAGCATGGGGGTGTGCCAAATACCCCAGGGACATGTGGTGAGTCAGATCAGCAATTGGAACACATATCAAAGTTACACGCAGATTACATGTCAGAACTCAGGCATTGTGTAAGCAATTGACCCACCCATGAAGCCCACCACAAAGGTACGGTAACAAATGCTGTCCCCCACCCTGAGCTAAGCAAAATACAAGGACACAGTACCCAAGTGACACAATTTCCAGACTGTAAGGGCCACACCTGGGTATCAGATGAGGAGTGGGCATGTCACAATTGAGGGACATGGGTCCTGGACCACAAGACCGATGTACTGTGGAGGTTTAACCAGGCCAGAGTAGGGCACATAGCATGTCAGACAAAGTTCACAGTGCAGTCATGGACTCACCCCCTCCTTGCTGCTGTCTGGCCTTCAGCTGCCCATCCAGGTCAGGGAAGACCACCGCCAGGATCTGGTGCATGTGGGGGTCAGGGTCCGGTGTCCGCCCCTCCTGCGAGGAGGCGACAGCTTCAGCTGGACCCTTGCGATCCTCCGGGTCCAGCCCCGAAGGTCCTGCCACCTCTTCTGGCAGTTGCGGATCCGGCGCTTGTAGTCCCCCACGGATCGTACTGCCCGGACGATGGTCAGCCAGATCTCCTGCTTCTGGTGGGCATCAACCTGTGAGGATGACAAAGTGAAAAAGGCCATTACTACACATGCAACATATCCGTGCATCACACAGTTGGATATGCTTGTCTCAATCACAGGGGCATATGATGTACACAGGCAGTGCAACTATGGCTATGAACAGTTTGCCAGCAGTTACTAAATGGTATCATTGCCTGGGAAGTAAAACCTTGTTGGAATGCACTGTTACTGCACTATATCTGTTCAGTGCATGTAACTACACACTTTGGGGGTGAGAACTACTCAGTGAGCATGCTAGCCAGTGGTGTGCCCACTGGAAGTCTTGCTAGTCAGACAACATGCACATTTAGTAAGGCAGTGGACAGCACACTCACCTGCTCCCTGGTTTCCCATACAACTTGCTGTACTGTGGAAGGAGGCTGTCCAGCAGGGCCTGGCTCTCCTCAGTGCTGAAGGCTGGGGCTCTCTCCACAGTACGTGCCATTGCAGTAGCCAGAGGATGCAGAGACAGCAGCAGTGTTTGTGGCAGATGTCGTCCTGGAGCATGTAGTGCAGGCAAGTGAGCTCTCAGGGGAACAGCCAGCATTATATGTGTGCTGCAGAGGCAGATACTGTCCCATGTGTCCAAAGTGATAGGTCCAAGTCGTTTGCATCTTCTGAATCTGGCCAATCCATGGAATTGCACCACTTATACACGCCCACAGCATCCTTCAAAAGTTCAACTTCATGACACCCATGAATTTGCAACATTGTTGTGGCTGGCCAACTGAATTCACTGCATCAGACTAGTTCAAGCTTCCAAAACGCGTCCGTTGCCATGCCAGGCCCTAGCCAATGCGTGCGCACCGATCGGACCATTGCTGTACAACGCGTACCAGCTCACATCATATGCAATGGCCAATGCGTGCGCACCGATCGGACCATTGCTGTACAACGCGTACCCGCTCACATCATATGCAATGGCCAATGCGTGCGCACCGATCGGACCATTGCTGTACAACGCGTACCCGCTCACATCATATGCAATGGCCAATGCGTGCGCACCGATCGGACCATTGCTGTACAACGCGTACCCGCTCACATCATATGCAATGGCCAATGCGTGCGCACCGATCGGTCCATTGCTGTACAACGCGTACCCGCTCACATCATATGCAATGGCCAATGCGTGCGCACCGATCGGACCATTGCTGTACAACGCGTCCCTGTACAAGTCACTCGCATATGTCACCATGCCTGTCACAGGTGAACATATGCCAGCCACATTTACTTTCCAGGGACTCAGGGGCACACCTACAACACCACAGCCTGTCCACACTGTATCCTAAGGCATGTAAGGCTGCATTACCTTTTCTTTGTATGGGGGTCAACATGTGGTTTTTTTGGTGGCACTTGGGGGCAGCCACTCCCAGGCTATGCACGTGTTCATGGGGACAGAATCCTTTGTGTGTTGTGCACATGACCACTGTGATGTGCAACTGTTCATTTCAGAGCATGTGGCATGGTCACATTTCCAGGTTGTGTATGTGTATGTCATGTCACATACCCCCTGAGTCCCATGTGGGAAGGTATGTCCATCACAGGGTGACCCATTGCCACAATAGTGATGGCCCTCCACAGTCTGTGTGCATGTTGTGTTTACAATGTCTCTGATTCCATGTGCACAATGGGAGACAGTCTCCACATCCACGTTGTTTGTGCATGGACTTTGATGTTGTGCGTGTGTGTGTGTCACAGACGTCCATGTCTGTCCTGAAGAGGCAACAGGGACCACTAGCTGTGGGGGTCATGGTTGTTTTGCTGTGGTGTATTCATGATACGCCATGTCATGCCAGTGTCCATGTGGCAATACAGGGTCCCTGGAAATCTACCTGTCAATGAGCTGTGATGCCTGGGGCACATCTGTCCTCACATGTCACTGTGGTGTGTGTTTGGAACGTGACAGCAGTACATGGATACTGTGACACAGCCTAATGATATCCCATAGCACAACCTGGAACTTGTTGTCAACACATGTTGAACTGTGATGTTAGATGTTGCCCATGTAGGTGCCATACATGTCCTTACAGAACGGCACACACATCAGGTACTTGTGTCTCGTAATGATGTATCATGTGATATTGAGTATGGTCTATGCCACATATGTGGGGTGACTGACAATCTTTCTTTCTTCACCTATGCACTGCAGGGCACCAGCTGTCCATAGACCATTCCCTGACCTTGCAACGATGGTTGAACGGGACTGCATCCGACGGTACCGCTTCAACAGGCCGCTGATTGAGGAATTGGCGGTGCGTTGGCCCCACATTTGGAACCTGGCCGGCCATACCCTACAGCGCTGACCCCCAAGGTGAAGGTGATGGCAGCCCTACACTTCTTTGCCACCGGTACCTTTCAACACACTGTGGCGTCTGCCGGTGGGATGTCACAGACCATGTTCAGCCGTGTGCTACGCGATGTTTTGGAGGCAATGTTGAGATACCTGAACCAGTACATCTATTTCCCTAAACGTCAACAACTCACTGACATCAAGAGTGACTTCTATGCCCTGGGGAGGATGCCGCATGTCATTGGCTCCATTGATGGGACACATGTGGCTTTGGTCCCACAACAGGCACATGAGCAGGCATACAGGAACAGGAAACATTACCATTCGGTCAATGCTCTGGTGGTATGTCTTGCAGATATGAGCATCTCACACGTGTGTGCCCGTTTCCTCGGTTCTGCACACGATGCCTACGTGATGAGGAGTAGTCGCATCCCGAGGATGATGTCACAGATGCAGAACCAGCATGCCTGGCTTGTCGGTGTGTACTGACTTTGTACCATTGTGTGTGTTCTGCTGTGTTGTATTCCGCCCTCTTTTCCAACTCAGCTAATGTGCAATTGTCTGTATGTAGGTGACTCCGGATACCCCAACATGCCGTGGTTGCTGACACCCCTCAGGAACCCTGTGACACCAGCCCAGATGCGCTACAATGAGGCACATGGTCGGACCAGGAGAGTGATCGAGCAGACATTTGGTCTCCTGAAGAGCCGCTTTCGCTGTCTGGACAAGACAGGAGGGGCCCTCCCATATGCCCCAGCAAAGGTGTGCAAGATTGTCATCGTCTGCTGCATGCTACACAACCTGGCAGTGCGGAAGGAGTTGCCTCTCATCCTGGATGACGATGACCAACATCCGCCACCTGTGGAGGATCCTGGCCTGGGCCACGATGCCAGTGATGATGATGATGTTGAGGGTGATGTCCGCACACAGCTCATCACCAACTTCTTCAGCTGAATGTGAGTATCCAGAGATGTCATGTCAATGATGTGAGTTTGCGTGATATGTGTTGGTGGTGCTCTGGTGCTGTTTGAGTGTGGCCATGTGCTACTTGACTGGAAGTGTGCAGCGATGTGTCCTTACAGGTAGTCTGTACTCCCCAACAGTGTTGACATGCTAACTTTGGTTTTGTGTAGGTATCTTGTGACATGTATTGGGCATGAGTATTGCAGTTCTGTCCTGTTCTTCAGTGCTTTTGACTGTGTGTCATGTCTGTCCTTCACAGGGTACTTTCAGAGTTGTTTGGTCAACTGTGATCCCCCGACACCATGATTCAACTTCCAGGGTGGAAGCAGTTGTTTCCCTACAGGTGATGTGCCACACACCCCTGGACTTTATTTCTTCTACACTTGTTGACTGTGTGGCCACTGCCACGTGGGATTACCTTGCATCTGTAGTGCAAACAACATGTTGCAAATGTGTAATAAACCTGTGCTTCACTTTGGGATGTGTGTTGTCTGTGGTCACACATCTGACTGACATTTGCTTACTGCACCTGTGGGCTAGTTAACACAGACTCTGAATAGGTGTGGTGTCTGTGCATTCCACTGTATTTCCTGGCAACATCAGTGTAGGCGATGAGTCAGATGGCCCTGGTGTGTATGTGTTGTGTAGCCCTAGTGGTGTGTCTCCCTCATATGTGTCACGTCGCCATGACTCACATGACGGTGTTGAACTTGCTGTAGCAGTTAGCATGCACAGTGTCATTTAGCAGATCATCATCTCCATGACAGAAACCACGTTGGAATCACAACAGAGGCAAGTATGGTGTATTAGTGAGTTTATTTACATACATGTGTGAGGATAGTGCACAGGATGGTGGGTGCTGTACATTGGGATTGTAATCCAAAGTTCCCAGATGAGTTGGAAGTCTTGGTAGCAGAAATGTCCTGAGTAAAGTCCACAGTCATCTGATACATTGGTCCAACTTAAACTCCCCATGTCATGTGGGAGAGTTGGGTTGCATTCGACAGGGTGAACAGTTTGCACACAAAGGAGAATTTCCAGAACAGGTGTTGGGTTCCTGGGGGATGTACATGGCCATCGGCCTCTCAGTTTTCCTTCCTCGGACGACCCCTCTTCTTTGGGGGGGGACCCTCACGTGCAGGCTGCTGCGGTGCAGGGGACTCTCCGCCAGAGTCCTCCTCCCTCCCTGTGGCAGTTGCAGTTGTTGCAGCACCAGATGTTGTGGGCACACAGGGAGGTGTGGCCATGTTGGTGCTAATCTGGCGGAGGCATGTCAATATGTCCTTCTGCACCGCTGTCAGTTCTTCCAATGTGTCCCACTTGGACTCCATGCCAGACATGTGTGTCTCCACATGGGACATGTGTGTCTCCACACGGGACATGTGGGAGTCCAAGCGGGCATGATGGGCAGCCTGCTGCTGTTGAATGTCCTTGAGGATCCCCACTACCTGGCTGACCTCTCCGGTGCTATTCTGGTACGCATCAGCAATGCGTGCCAGTTGTGGGTCATCATGCAGTCCAGACCCCTCTGCAAACAGCGACCTATGTCTACCACCCCTCCCACCACCCCTGGCGACACGTGCGGCACCTGCGGTGGCACGTACAGGTGACCCTAGGCTCACTTGGGGGTTGTTACTGGGGTCGTTGTCCGTTGCTCCACGTTGGGCCGGGGTCCCTGTGCTGTTGTCATCGGTGGTCCTTGGTCTGTCCGTGTTGGCGGGGGTGGTCTGTGTGTTGGCAGTTGTTGGAGGGGTGGGTGCAGGGGGTGCAGATGTTGGTCCTGCTGGTGCTGCATGATGACTCACACCGGAGGGGCCAGGTAGGTCTTCGCCATCCGAGGAGGGCAGAGGCTGTTCCACACCAGTGAGCTCAGTGTCCCCCGAAGCCTGGGACAGGGACTCCTCATCGTCTGCTGCTGTGTCCCCATCATCACCTGTTTTTGGAAGAGACACACAATGTATGTTATGTTTCTACAGGCATCAATGGTTCACACACCTGACAGTTGTGACTGTACCTCTGGATGCGGCCCTGTACATTGCATTGTCCTAAGTTGTCACAGTCAGAGGTTGATATTGGTGTAGCACATTGTCCTGCCAACCTGAAGCATTTCAATGTGAATGTTGAGGTGTGTGCATGGCCAGCATTGGTTGTATTTGGTGGACATCCGGCCCTCCTTCTCCCCCAGCCCAGTTATCCCACCATGAAGCATGCCACCCTTGCAGTGGGTGCAGGTTGACTCTCAGGATGTCAGTCAGTGGTGTCCTGCTGTTGGTTGGTGCCCAGTTCCCAGCAGGGCCTGGTACTCCCCACGACAGAGGACCATTGTCAGACATCTTAGAAGTGGCTTTTCACTCCCTGTGAGGTGTGCATGCTTCAGTGTGAGCTTGCTGGGCCATGTGGGTGGGGGATGTTGAGCTGTGACTGCCACTCCCATCATGCTATTGCCTACACCCCCCTTCCCAGCATGCCCATACTTCCTTCCTTTTGAGTGGACTTCACTGTGTGTGAGTATGACAGCAATGGCAAGATGGCTGACAGTGTGGTCCTGTTGTTTGTTGGTGCCCAGTTCCCAGCAGGGCCTTGTGCTCCACACAGCAGTACCCAGTTTCAGCCATCTTGTCAGTTCTTTTCCACTCCCTGTGAAGTGTGCTTGCTTCAGTGTGAGCTTGCTGGGCCATGTGGGTGGGGGATGTTGAGCTGTGACTACCACTCCCATCATGCTATTGCCTACACCCCCCTTCCCAGCATGCCCATACTTCCTTCCTTTTGAGTGGACTTCACTGTATGTGAGTGTGACAGCAATGGCAAGATGGCTGACAGTGTGGTCCTGTTGTTTGTTGGTGCCCAGTTCCCAGCAGGGCCTTGTGCTCCACACAGCAGTACCCAGTTTCAGCCATCTTGTCAGTTCTTTTCCACTCCCTGTGAGGTGTGCATGCTTCAGTGTGAGCTTGCTGGGCCATGTGGGTGGGGGATGTTGAGCTGTGACTACCACTCCCATCATGCTATTGCCTACACCCCCCTTCCCAGCATGCCCATACTTCCTTCATTTTGACTCAGCTTCCCTGTGGGGTAGTGTGCCTGTGCTGACAGGATGGCTGACAGTGTTGTCCTGGCGTTTGTTTGGCTACAAGTCCCAAGAGTGTCCCTGTGCTTCACACAGCATAACCCAGGGTGGTGGTTCTTTGTGGGATATTTAATTAGAGTGTGAGGCATTGCATTCTCCCAGGTGAGTTGTGTGGAGTTTGTGTTGAGGGGGTGTGTGAGAAAAGCTGCTTGGAACTATGGTCAGCGGTGTCAGTCCTCCTTCCCACCCAGCCAGATATCCCACCATGGAATGTGCTTCCAAACCAGGGAGTGCAAGTTGGCTTTCAGGATGTCAGTCAGTGGTGTCCTGCTGTTGGTTGTTGCACAGTTCCCAGCAGGGCCTTGTGCTCCCCACAGCAGTACCCAGTGTCAGCCATCTTGTCAGTTGTTTTCCACTCCCTGTGATGTGAGCATGGTTCAGAGTGGTGTTGATGGGCCAATTGTGAGGGTGACCAATATCTGTGACTACAACTCCCATCATGCTATTGGCTACACTGACTTCACCAGCATACACAGAATTCCTTCCTTTCAGTGAGCTTCCCTGTGAGGTGGTGTTCTAGTGGTGGCAAAATATCTGACTGTGTTTGTTGGTTAGATTTGTGCCACTGCCTAGCTCTATTTGTTGTTGGGTTTGTACATGTCATGACACAGTTACATATCACTATGAGATGGCATGTATTGTGTTTATCTGACTAACATACAAATCTTGGGATGATTATCTTTTGGTTGCTGTGGATTTGCTAAGGGTGCATGGTTTGACTATCCCCTTGACAGTGATGTGTGTGTATTGTCACACAATATTGTGTATATTGGTTGTGTACTCACCAGGCTCTGGGATGTTTGATAGTCCATATATGCTCACTGGTGGTAGGATGGCCCGCACCTTTTCCTCCCAGGGCCTGAGGTATAGTGGTTTGGCAGGAGGGCCACTGCCGGTGCGATGACTCACGGCGTAATCCTTCTTGAGTAGGTCCTTGACCCTCCTGCGCACATCATACCACCTGTTCTGGATGTCTTCCTTTGTGCGCAAACATGGTGATTGTGCGTTCACCCTGTCGACGATCCTCTCCCACATCTTGGTTTTCTGCGACATGGGGGTCTGTTGGACCAAGGTACCAAACAACTGTGGCTCTACCCTGAGGATCTCATCTACCAGGACTTCGAATTTGCTGTCTAGGAACTTTGGATTCTTCTTTGGGGGCATGGTGATGGGTGGTGGTGGGGATTGATGTGTGTGTGGGTGTGCAAGTGAGGGTGGGTGAGTATAGGTTTTGCTGGGTGTATGTGAGGGTGCTATTTGTGAGGTGGTAATGGTGTGTGGCTTGTGTGATGGATGAGTTGTGAGTGTGTCTGTGGTTGCTGTGTGATGGTGTTCTGTGCTGGCAGGTCAGTTGAATTTGCAAAGGATCATGGTAGGGATTTGTGGCCTTTATATGGGTGGAGTTGGGGGTGTGTCTTTGTTCCATGTTTTTTCAGCCCAGTATTTATTGGCTTTGTCATTGCTTGTTTGGCCCTTTTTTTTGTATTTTTCCCTTTGTGTTTTTTGTGCATGTAGGAGACGTTCTTCTGACCGAGTAGGACGCTGTAGCTGTCTCGTGCGAGCTTCTCCGAGTCGTTCACGCTGTGTTTCTGCTAGGTTTCATGTGCGGCGTACGCGTCGGTCGCGGAGTATTTGGTTGCTTCGGCTGGGTTTTGTATGCGTGTCGGTCGTACGGCTTGGGCTCCGTGCGACTCGGTCTGGCTTTCCACGCATTGCATCGTACTGCGCGGGTCGGAGTTCGCGGGTACGTTTCGGTCGGGTTCATTCCTGGTGTGTGTCGGTCGGTTCGATTCGCGTGGTTTCCCGGCCGGATAGCTGGTTTCTGTGCGGTTCGGTCGTTCGGCTTGTGTTCCGTACGAGTCGGTCGTGATTCACATGCATTTTATCGTACTACGCGGGTCGGGCAGCGCCGGTACGTGTCGGTCGGACTAAATTCCCGTACCGAGTCGGTCGGTATGTTTTCCGGCCCGAATCGGAATCGGCCCCTTAGTGTCATACCATTAGTAGTTGTATGTCATTCATAAGTACTCTGAAACCTTGAAAATGGCTCACCTAAGCACTCTTAAAACGTGGCAACTATGCAGTCTATTTTCCATATCGGATAGTGTCCTTCCATTTCTGGTGCTTTGAAATAGTTTTAAGATCTTCATAGAGTTTCTTGTTGCTGGAATGGCTGTAATTTCTGATGTTTATATGTTTCCCTCATCTTCTTCACTTGATTTTTGTTCGTGAGAAAGTGTCACTCGTAGTCGTTGAATGTCTACTCATAATTACCCCAAAAATTTGAAAATGTCACACTTAAGCAATCTGAAACCTTGGCAGCTATGAATCGCCTGCAGGCACCTTCGTACCATTTTTCTTTGCCTTCGTACCATTTTTCTTTGATCCGGCCACAAGACTTCATGTTACCTCGCCGCGCACACAGAACCGTGTTAGCTGTATGAAACAAGCATTGAAATTCAATTGTTCTCACATTTGTTGGAGGTGGGGCTATTGGCAATGTGAATGTCCAAGTGTAAATCGTCCATACTTCGTTGTTAGTGTCTTTGTAGTTCCTAGCTTATATGGCAGGTTTGTAATGCACGCAGACCTTCATTTGAGGTTTATGTTTTGTATTAATCTTGGCACACTTTAAAAATCGTGTTCCTTTCACATTGTGGTGAGTTTGTCGGTTAAAACACCCTTTCCTGTAAGCAGAAGGGTCATAAGGTAGGTAGGTTCTTGCAACCACTGTGGCCCGTGAGATGGGCGAACTCATGGAGGAAAGGCTTCTCACCCCTAATTGGAGTGAAGTAGGACTCTCACACCCACGGGCCCCAGTGGCACTGCACCTACTGCACTAATGATAGTATACGTCTTTAAGGCAGTAAACATTTAAGGTGCTGTCACCAGACTTCAGGAGAGAAGAAAGGCATGGTCTTTTCAGGTCACGGCACTGCTGAGAGTGCATCCATCGTACTGTTACTCTTGGAATTTGCCTGTATGTACACTTCATGGTCCAGAGGCCTCGATTCTATGTGATTCGAAACTTTTCATTAACCGCCCAACAGTCTTTTTGTCAACAACTAAGCACAAGCTGTAGCTGTGCTATATTTTCTCATGTAGCGCAGCGTTGACCTTTGTCTTGGCAACAACGCCTTGCAACCGGAGTGCCACAGTCTGACATTACGTTACCTATTCCACATTATGGAAGTCCCAAACTGTGCCACACAAATTACCGCCAGACCTTGGTATAGTACCTTCATAATTTAAGCAGTAGGACCTGCTTCAATCCACAGTTTTCTATTTCAAAATTAGTTTTTCATCTTGCTGTCTCATTTGCAGCTGCAATTGAAGCAAGGATTGTTAAAGCCAACAGGCTTGGCACGAGCAAGCATGCAATTTTTTTTAATGTATTCATTTTTTGCAAACATATGCAATCTGCAAGAAAAATTATGTTATCGGGTATTAGCTCATGGGAACATCAAGCAGCAAGCTCTGCACCCCATGCCATGGACTGCTCTCTTCTGATGAGTACCAAAAAGTATGAAACATACGTACTTTGCGTATGTAAAGAGATGTTCAGCATTGCTCTTGGAGCATTAAAACAAGTGTGAAAAAACATGGAGCATTGGCCTATATTGCCATTACTCTGGGGGGCCTGATGTGAGTATGCAAAAGGAACTTCATGCTGATGTGCACTTTTCCCAAGAAGAACGTTTCCGCAGTTGCAGTCCTCAAAATTGGACCCAGAACATTTTTGGGCAGCTTGTTCCACACCATGCGATATCAAGTGAGTGACAGTTTTCTTGACAGACCAACTTTGATTTTAGTGTACAAAATATAGGTAATCTGATTAATGTGGGTTCTAAACATATAATCCATGAAATAGAAGTTTATTTTTGAATGTTGTAGTCAGGCTACACGTAAGTTAATGGAGTGGCAACATTGGGCTATTTTGGGCTACTTTCCCGTTGCTTTTGGGCTTGAAAGTTGTGAAAAAATCTGGCAACACTGTTCACTGGTAAACAGGGCTGTGCTTCCTGCAGACTGCACATGACAAAGCATGCCCCCGCCTCCCTGCACACCCTGAGCCCACCCACCCCCTGGTGCCAGCACAGCCTGGCAGGCCTCGGACCCTGCACATCAGAGCCCTCCCCTGGTGCAAGCACAACCTGGCAGGCCTCAGACCCTGCCCACACCAAACCCAGGAGCCCCACCGGCAGGACCCAGCCCCGAGCCATGGCGGGGCCCTCGCTGCTGCCCCGGGCCCTGCGTGGCCCCCGCCTGCTCTTCCGCCTGAGAACACCCTCTGCCGTCCTGCAACGACCCCAGGTAACCCCTGCTACTTTGCAAGCGTGGGTGTAGCGCTTCGCACCAGCTGAGCTGCTTCAGAGCACTGGAGGGCGAGGGGGAGTTGGCAGTAGATGAGAGGATAAGCGGATGGCAGAAGAGAGAAAAGTTTGAGTGTAAAGTAGACGCGCCCCCTTCCCTCTCCAATACCTAGCAAGCCCTCCCGACCCTGGCTTTTCGGTACTCTCTGCAAAACCAGAGAGGCACAACTAATTCAAGTCATGCACACACGTGTCCCATCCTTGCACAAACCTGCATGCACACACGTGATCCCACCCATGAACCACATACCTTCATATACCCCCGTGTCCAACCCATGAAACCCTACCTGCATGTACCCATGTGTCCCAGCCGTGCACCTACTTGCATACATCCACGTGTCCCACCCGTGCACCTACCTGCATGCACCCGTGTGTAGCATCCGTGCACCTACCTGCATGTACCCATGTGTCCCACCCATGAACCCCTACCTGTGACTGCACCCCCCGGCCACCACCTGTGGTTCAAATTTATGGTGTGTCCCCTGCCTACAGGGAGCAGGAGACACTGTGCGCCCCAGGTGTAGCTCCACCCCCACTCCCGGGCGAGAGAGGTGCTACCCACGCACCCTATGCAGGGCCTTATCAGTAACTAGGAAGTGCCTTTGAGGAAAGACGGAAGACGGCCAATCAACAAAAGCCGCCCAGGCACCAGCTGCAGGGGCACCCAGCCGCTCATTCCTCCTCATCATCCACACACGGTTTAATAATCCTGCGACCTTCCTGTTACTGGGTCACAAAGGTGTTCAGAACACAGCCATCCAATCGTTGGCCTCGCTGTAGAGCGCACAGAGCAATTGGTCACTATTCCAGTTGCGATTCTGTGTAATGTTTGCGCTGGAGATACACAGCTGTCTAAAGGCCGATAAGGCAAAATAAAATACAGTGTTTATAGGTGAGTGGGTGCGTTGTGTGTTTGAGCGATTAAAACACTCTGAAGATCACTACAGCTTCCACAGGTCCCACAATTTCAGAATTTAAAAAAATCAATAGTAATTATTTACAACAAAATAATCGCTGTTACTCATTTATCTTGAAGAGCTAACGATCATTGATAAAGCCAATAGTCCTGGCTGATTTTAGGTTGTCAGTTGTGTTATATATCTGGATACAAGTACAGAAAGCTCAGAGAGGAACCAAAATACCGAGTGGTTGGCACACTATCAGAATCACAGAAATTTAGTTTACTTCTTTAAGTCACACCCTTAATTACATAGACCACCCCCGTTTCAGAGACCCCCGCTTATTTGCATGCCACGTAAAGCCCTTGTCAGTGGCGTCAAGAAGGCTCCGCTTGGGACTGGCTGCATCATTCTGTATTAGGCCGTTCCCTACACATTCTTCTGCCATATCTCGATTCTTGTACGTGAAGTCTTTTATAGCGCTTCGCAAAACACTTAATCGGCTCTAGTTGAGTCAAGCTGATCACGTTTCTCTGAAAGAAGTATATGCATTCTCTTTTTTACAGAACACAAAACGCAAAGCCAACCTGTCAAATGTATAGATTTAGTCAATTTTTTGTAAAACGCAAGCACACAGCCGGTCTGCTTATAGTTATTTAGGCTCTCTCAATACAAAGAAGGGTGTTTGATGTATTTCTTCACTAGCTCTGATATATTGTGCCGTTTTGATTATATTCCTAATTAATTTTGTAACTGCACTAGATTGTACCGACTCTGTTTAGGGAAATGAATAACATCTCCAAAAATGAAATATGCTATTGGCTCGAAGGTCAGGACTGTCTGGAGTTTGTCAAACCTGGCATAGCTGACTTGGTGGGGTGTCACATAATTTATTTTGAAAACGTTTTTATAATTGCAAAGTTTGGCTCTGTTCTCAATATCTATCAGATATACAATCTCCTCTTCATCAGGCCCTTAGGCTGGTATTAATGTATAGTAAGTTTACCAGATAGGCCATGTCACCAGGGGCACCCTATTCAGGGCCATCTATTCCTTTTACAAAGCATTGTAATTTGGAATCTATCTGGCCAGAATAGAGAAATAAGGCTTTACATTTTAAGGATCATATATTGTATTAATCTTTGCAATCAAGACAACCGAGGAAAGTTTTTCAGAGCGTACATTGCCAGGATGAATATATTTATTTCACAAAACAGAAAGCGGCTGACACAAGAAGTTTCTGAAAGTAAACAGTTCTTATCGGCATCCTGTTTGCCTTCTGCTCTTCATTTTGATCTACCTGCCATGGGTCGCAAGCGGAGTGCCATTGGTAGCAAGGTGTCGCAGGTGCGATCCCTGGCGACTTCTAAATGATAGTCCATGGCTGCATCCTTCCTCTTGGTACTTTTCATTGTCTCCTGCCTCTGCTGCAGTGCCTCACTAGGAGCCCCTGCCTCGAAGCTAGCACTGACTACTAGAGAAGAGCACAAGCCACCAGCCTCTGGAGGGCCTAGGATGACTAGGTGTCCTGGATTCGCTGGTGAAGCGTTTTTCACCAGCTGTCCCATTAGATTTCAACAGTTTTAGCACATGTCCTGGTTTTCAGAGAGGGTCGACTAAAGACATAGGGAGGCACGCTTTTATGTGTTTCATGGACAGTATGGCGGGTCGCTGGCCTGAGAGCTCTTGACTGGCACAGAGAATGGGGGGCCCCCTCCATGTACTTTGCAGGGTGGCCCACTCAAGTTTCATTACGCCACTGGTAGTGAGGGAGCCTATAAGATCTTCCTTAAATGGAAAATCTGCCAGCAATCCTGTTTGGAGATTTCGTAAACATGCCTTGGTCTAAAGAGATGTTAAAATACTCAATAGGGACAACAACAGGTTAACATCTTTGTCCAAGATGTCCTCTGCTTGGAGCAACAATGAAGAAACCATGAGCGTGATGGAACAGTCTCTGCTTGTGGTAACCAGGTTAATGTGGGAGAAATAAAAGGTTTAGCCATCACTACTGTGAGCAGTTGCTCAGGGAAGTGCTGAACCAGTCGAGAGGTCTCCATCTCTGTTGAGGGTTGTCCGTAGTACTTCAAGGAGAGCGTCATGGGGCACTATGCTGTGGTGAGACATCAAGGAAGATGAGTATTGTCAGGGCATTGGGCAGGATCTCATCTTAGATAGTAACATTGTCAGAAATGGAAATGGGGTCTACAAAGTTTTGAAAGCTTGGCAACTTTTTAAGAATTCACCAGCAACCTTCTTTTTGCTTGACATTTTTCACTCTAGAAGTGGGCTTTGTTTTCTTCAAAACCTACTGTTTCAGAATTTGATTCCCAAAACGTTTTTTATTTAAATCTTAATAATGTGCACGATGGTTGTGAAATTTTGTAAAGCACTTCATAACGGTTGTGGGGGGAAAGCTTTGCAGCTTCACAGTTTTTGGTAATGACGGTTTCAGATTCATATATATGGCACATGCAGAAATGAGAGGAGTCTGACGTTGTGCTCCTGTCTGTGAGTGTTGTAGCAGGGATACAACTACCTATGCGTAGAATGATGGGGCATATTTACAAGCTCCTATTGCTACAGGAACGTAACTTTTAGTGACGTTCCTGTAGCGATAAGACCTTTGCCTTATTTACAAGGCGGCGTTAAGCCACTTAATGTGGCTTAACGCCGCCTTGTAAATAAGGCCCCCTTTCACGATATACTTAGCGTGAAAGGGGCGTGCAATGGGTGTTGCAGTGGGCGTTCCGCCACAGCACCCATTGATTTTGATGCTGCCTCCTATTTACAAGGGTGACGTAAATAGGAGGCAGCGCCAAAATTAAGACCAGGGAAAACCTGGTCTTAACATAGCGAAATGAGGAGAAATGCTTTATTTCTCCTTGTTTATGCTGTTTCTATGTGTGCTGCACAAAGCACACATAGAAACAGCAAATCGCCATGAATGATTGTTTATGTGCAGGAAGGTACCCCTTCCTGCACATAAACAATCATTTAAAAATTACGATTTGCAACTTCTATGTGTGCTGCACAATGCAGCACACATTGAAGTTACAAATTGCCATTTTTTGATTGTTTATGTGCAGGAAGAGGCACCTTTCTGCACATAAACAATAATTCTCTCAATGCAGGCACCCTTGCACTGTGGTGCAAGGGTGCCTGCATTGGCGCAAGACAGTTGAATTTAGCACCAGCTCAGGGAGAAACGCAGGGGTGCACCGTATTATTGTAAATACTGCGCATCCCTGCGTTTATAAGGTGAAGGAGCGCTGCGTTAGCAATTTTGGTGCTAACCCGCGCCCCGCCACTTTCTTATACATATGCCCCAATGATTGCTGAGGGTTGTCCCAAACATATTTGTTGGCCTTTGTCATTGGTGACTCTTTGTCCAGCTGAGAGACAAGCGGAGGTAATTTAAAGGAATTGGCTGGTTCCCTTAGGCCACCAAGAGTGCACGGGCTCTCTTTGTTTCAAACTCCACTGCCTGGATCTCATCAGAAGAATCCCGATTAGCCGGCCATGATTGACAGTGGAGAAAAGAAAAGAAAAGAAGAGTGTCTCAAGATGGGCAAAAGAAAGCCTTGTGCTCCACAACATCACAGGCAAAAACAAACCAACAAACTGGACAAACTGTGCAAGCACTCCCACTTTACAAAACCGCTGCCCACATCTAGATGGTTTTGGGGAGGCGGGGAATTTTCAAAGATAATTTCTGAAAATGTAACAGGGCAACCACCGTGAAGGTCACCCCTAAGTCTGCAGCCCATCGGGTAATGCCAGATTGTCCAGAAGGCGAGTGAGCCCCATATGTAAGAAGGCATGAGAGCGACTCCTCGTTTTAAACAAGCTTAACCAGTAAAAATGTTAATAATTTTAAAATGTCGACTTGTAACAGGCATTCTTTTTCCAGATCGCATAGAAATTAAAACTCAATGTTGGATTGAAGGATAACTCAAAGCACAACAGCACTATAGGTACTTTGGAGCATTGCCAAAGATTACTGGCCCCGGCTCTAAAAGGCCCGGCCATCGGCTTTGTAAATGCTTTTACACTGGCCACATGCATGTGTCATGACATAAGCTCATGCACGGCTGGCAATTATACAAAGGGTTTTCTATTAAACAATACCCATTCCAAGATGGCTGCTCGTGCATGAGCAAGCATCATGATGCATGTGCAAGGGTTGCTTTGTGATGTATGCAGACGCCTCTGTGGTAACATATGCGCCATCATTCATAGTGACACTTGCACGCACCTGTGTCATGATGCATGGTGGCCATTATAAATGTGCTGATCTAAAATAATCAACCGCCATTTTAGACCACATACTAAAAAGTAAAAGCAATGAAATAAAGTGCGTGAGCACGAAAAAACATAAGCAAGCTACCAGGTAGCAATTTGCAGTTGTAATGCCATCATAAAAGGGGAAAAATATGTTTTTTATATTGAAAATAGGAAGCAGTACAGGACGCATAAGGGAGGGGGTGTGAAATGTTAAATGGGTGCACAGAAATGGGAGCCAAAGAATAAGTGGGAGAAAACAAGGTAACACATATTTTCCTACGGAGTGTTGAATGCAAAATGTAAAAAAAAATCCCTTTAAATTAGCAGTGGAAGGATAGAACTCATCCAATCTGAACACTGTGAGAGCGAAATGCTACTGGGCAGGATAAAGACAAAGGTAGGGAAGAAAGACATTGAATCAAAAGCAGACACCTGAGATAGACAACAAATCCATCCAATCATGAGCAAGGGGCTGACTTAAAGCCCACTCTAAGAATATGTTATTTATTTGAAACAATAGGCCTGCCAATAAAGTTGTCTCTGTCCAGTACCAAAAAAAGAAACATTTATTAGAACTGTATAGAAAATCATACTAGAAACAAGTTATCGAAAGCACATAAAATTCAATCTGAAAAAAAATCAACTTATACAAAGGAGAATTAATTTTCAGAACATGAGTTTACGTGACTTTAGTAGACAACATGAATTAAAAATGCATGTGGTTATTCAGTTTAGTACAAAATGAAGTGTAAGAAAGCACTTTATATGCACAGAAGGAATCAAAGGCCGAGGCAGAGCCAGACCTTGAACCTTCACTCACTCCTTTACCTATAAACCGAAGCACCTTCAAGCCTTGCGAAGGTAAAATAAATACAAACTCCAGTGGTAGTGCAAGCTTCACCCACTTAACACACAGCACTAATAAAGAAGTGTAAACTTTATTCATATAATGGACACACCACAGTAGCAGCAGTGCAGGGTTCACCCACACATGCAAGGTGGGGCTAAGGCAAAAGCAGCCCATGCTTCACGCACCAAAACTCAGTCGCGGCTCCTGGAGGGAGTGCTGCGGGGCGGTAGAGCGGGGCGGGGGAGGGGCAGGGTAGGGGTTAGTAAACTCCGGCTTACGGCCGAAAGGAGGTAAGTACATAACTAAATAACAAAAACGAATTACATTGCGCGCGCCGCATCGCCATTTGGCGTTGCAGCGCGCGCAATGTAATTTGTTTTATTTATTTATTTATGTACTTACCTCCGTTCGGCCGTATGCCAGAGTTTACTATCCCCCGCCCCGCCCCACCGCCCCGCAGCACTCCCTCCAGGAGCCGCGACTGCCAAAACTCCTCACCTGCATTCACAACGGTGACAATAAGCAACTGTGAGTTGCTTTACATAGCTCTGTCTGCCAAGGTTATAGCTTTGCTGAGATAAACATAGCAGGCAATTTGCCAGAAACACGCGAGTACACTCAAAAAGAGTTCTGTTCTGTGCCAGGGGTCAGGGTGGACATCTCCAACATAAATCACCACCAGGCCTGCTACATGGTGGCTCCGGGATTTGAAATTGTTATTTTTGTCAAAATTGGGTAACGTTGTCTTGATGGGGGAAACCCACACTGAAGGCTCCTACGCTAAGGCAGAGGAGCATCGCCCCCCTGCTTCGCAGCAGTGAAGTAAAGGAAACATAAAATGATAATAACTCATGTTATTATCATTTTATGTTTCCTGCTGCTGCAGCTTTGCATTCGGAGTGGGCTGCTCCGACAACAGAGGAGCAGGGCAGGAATGGTTTGGCCCTCTCGGGCCGGCCAAACATACATGCGCACTTCGCATCTTCTCCATGCAGGCTACATTACAGCCTGCGTGGAGAACATGCTCAGGCCCCCATTCTCTGGCTGAGCGCAGATCCACGGCGCTCAGACCAATCACAACGCTGTATTGCAGCGTTGTGATTGGCTATCGGGGGGCCTGGGAGCCAGGTGCTTCCTGCTGCTTTCTGCATCCTGCATCCTGCTGCGAGACCGGAGTCAAGAAGAAGAGGACAGAGAAGAGGCGGCGGCCGGCCGTCACAGCTAAGTGTCTTTTTAAAAAAAACTTTTTTTGTCTCCCCTTCACCTCCCTGCCACCACCCCCGCCCCACCATCCGTCTCCGGTAGCAGCCTTTACTGGAAACCCATGATGTCCGTCACTAAATCTCTGCATGGTGAATATCAAGGCTGCAGAGTGTTGATTTCAACTCCTACCTCTTTAATCCACCACCAGACACCTCCTGCTCGTGTATCTCACTCTTGCTGCTTCTGCCTTCTCCCTTTGTCACTGTTTTTCACCTTCCTCTTTATTTTTCCCCTTTTTGTGTTTTTCACTTTCTTGCTCTGGGTTAAAATCTGATGTTACAAAATGAGTGCTGGACCACACAAATTAGTGCCAGTGGGCCCCACCTGCAACCACCAGATCACATTAATCACTGGTTTGAGGAGAAACCAAGTATGAACACAACAAGCAAGTGAGGAAGAAGCAGACTGAAAGAAACGGGCGGGAGGGTGAAACCAACAGATGAACTCCCATCAAGTGCTGAACATCAAATGCCAACAAAAAGCCAGAAGGAAAAATAGTCCAATTAAGTCAGCAGGGAAAGGATGCAACTTCAGGTCAGAATTACTGTGGGACCATAATGCTTCTAGGTGGGACAAACAGAAGAGTAGGAAGGCAAGCCATCAAATCAAGAGCAGCAACTTGAGTTAGACAACAAAGCAATTTAATCATAAGCAATGGGCAGACCTGGAGCCCATTTAATTTATGTTTATGTTATGTGTCAGAAAAAATAGGTCTTGCCAACGGACAGCTAATGCCAAGAGAGAAGGTGTAGGGTAAAGCCACAGACCTAATAAATGAGGTAATAATTTCCTCAAACAATCCTACGATTTACAGAATCTTTATAAGCCATCCACTCCCTTGTTCCCGAAATACAATTGTATTGCAATGTGAGTTGATGGAACCCACGTGCATAAAGGAATCACTTGTAAGCCTTTACATTGCATTTCTTTTCAAAAAATTTTATGGAGGTATTTTGCGACTATTCATATTAATTAATGTTTTCTCTAAAACATACTTTGAAACAATTTTAGTTTGCTGTGTTCTATATATGTACAATTTATTAATCAGGAAATAAAAATTCCTACCTTC
Organism: Calotriton arnoldi; assembly: GCA_963921515.1. Taxonomy (NCBI): domain Eukaryota; kingdom Metazoa; phylum Chordata; class Amphibia; order Caudata; family Salamandridae; genus Calotriton; species Calotriton arnoldi. The sequence continues at coordinate 654,533 of CAWUFW010009666.1, forward strand.
CAAATTTCAGAAAAGTAGCTAATCATATCATTTGTACAAAAGACAATGGGCAGTGCTAATAATGTTATAATGCCATACTCTGTTTATTTGAACTTGTGGGGAAAGCAGTAGTGAGTGTGACTTTTTCCAGTATGAGGAAAACATGATAGGGTGGGATGGTTAATAATGACGAAACTCGCACCAAACCCCAAACCCTGGGACTAGCATATGCAATGTTTAATTGCTATTTTCTACACCAAAAGGCCCAAATACACAATCATGAAACTTCCAATTTAAAAATCCTGGAATCAGCTCTTCAAAGACATGACTTCTATCTACCCCGATGAAACTGTCTGGAACTAGAGCTTCATTGAGAGCCCAGCAAAGCGTGCTGTCTCTCACAGTTACTTCGTGTTTGTGCATTGGTTCAAATCTTATCTTCATGTATTGTATAAGCCTTTAAAACAAAGTAACAATGTTACAAATCTACTTAAGAAACTAATAATTTAGGGGCCCATTACGATACCCGGCGTAAATAAATCCGCCAGGCATGGAAGCGGCAAAAATCCGCCCGCACACACCGTCTGAACACCGACCACGCCATTACGATTACACAAACCGAAAACCGCCATCGGCGGAAAAATCACACAAAATACCGCCCGCCATCGTCCGAGTCTGAGTCAAACCGCCCGCCACGGACGGAAACACGCACGACAACACAAAACCGCCCGCCCACACGGCCGACACACCGCACGTGAAATTACGATCGCACCGCCATGAGCGCGGAAAAACCACAAATATACCGCCCGCCAGCGCAAACAACGCCGATGAGAATCGACACGGCAGAAGCCATGGCGCCAACGTACCTGCACAGAAACCATCCGCACACAAAACCAATAGCACACAACATGGCCAACAAGTCCACACAGCAAGGCACGCACAAATACACAAGCACAGTACACATCCCGAAAACACCCCCCGGACAAACAAAAAATACAAAGGCCAGAACCCCAGACACAACACACCTGAAAACAACAGACCATGAGGACACACCCACATAGGTGAGTACAAAAGCAGCACTCCCACAGACCACAACCCCTTGCTACATTGCAAACCAGAGAGGAGAGGAGAGGACACAGTGACACAGCAAGGACAGCAGCACACCACAGAAACGCACACATCACTACCACCACCACCACCACCACCACCACCACCAAACACCACCACCACCACCACCACCACCACCACCACCACCACACCCCGGCACCACAAACCCCCTGCACATTACACAACACACACCGCACCAGCACCACAAACACCATGGCACCACAAAGGATGCCCAAGTTCACGCCCATGGAGCTGACGGTCATGGTCGACGAGATCATCAAGGTGTACCCACAAATCTATGGGAACATGGTCCAGCACACACCACTAGCCACCAGAAACAGAATGTGGAACCGGATCGTAGACCAGGTCAATGCAGTCGGGACCCTGCCCAGAAACAGAGTCGAGATTAACAAACGTTGGAATGACGTAAAGAGCCTGGTCAAGAAGAAGGAGGGCAAAAACAGAGAGCTGGCTGCCGTCACTGGCGGAGGGAATCCCGCGCTCTTTAAGACCTTCAAAGCGTGGGAGGAGAAGGTGCGAGTCGTAATCCATCCGGAGATCCTCGCCGGATTAGCAGGGGAGTGGAGGCTGGTAAGTACAAACTAATGTATACCAGCACACCGCTATGTACTCACATGCGCAACTACCATGCCACAGCTCCCAGGGACAAACACCCCCATGTCCAGCACACAATACACAACACATCACACACACATGCAACAGACACTACCACACACAGCCCAAACCGAACAACTGTAAGATGCGTGGGGACATGTGTACACTAAGCCAGCCACGTAACCACCAACAGGTCCCCAAATATGCCAGAAGCGCCACAACGAGCACCCACCACACCCATGTGTCCGCCACAGCTGCACTAACCGACAAGTAACAGGTAAGTGGCAGGAACACAAAGTGCAGTGGGTGGGACGGTGGACAGCCCAAGTACAACACACACCAGGCCCCAGTCCCACAGCACAGCAAGGAGGAGCATCCCCCACACCCCACAGCCACGTGTCAGCCACCGCAGTGCACAACGACAGCCGAAAGGCAGACATCACGGTCCACAGCAATCGGTGTCAGTGGGTGTACAGCCACCCCCACGACCCACAACACCCCCCACCCCCACAGACCTGCAACATGGAGCACCCCCTTAGAGCCATGTGGCATCCAGTACAGTGCACGCACGAACAACTTGCAGGTGGGAAACTGGACAGGGCTGGATTACTGGAGGCATGAGGACCATAACACCACCAACACATGGGACATGTCACGTAGCAGACGAACACGCAGCACCGCCCACCGTCACGAACAAGTGAACAATGTGCACACGGACATGAACAACAGACTCACACCCCACATGACCCATCACAGACATAGCAACACCCAAGGAGCCACGTCTGCATGCACAAGCCACACTGAATATAGTCCCACACGGCAGCCACTGTGCAACTCATCACACACAACCGAAACACCATTGAAGTCCTGTCCATGTAGCCCCCACTGCCTGTCAACCCCACACCCCACAACTACGCCTATGTAAGACAAACAACACTAGACGCAACAGAGCGGAACAACATAAATGCACACGAACACCACTGAACCCATCAAACTCACAGACACACCATGCACATACAACATACCATCCATCCCATCCGTCAGCCCCAGTCTCATGAAAGGCATGTCATCCGCACAGCTGCCACACATACAGCAGTCACGCTAAGACACATGCCCATGACCAACCATGTGCCAGAAGTCAATTAAGCGCACGACACACTGTGAGCAACAACACACAACATGGGCCACACCCCCCGAGCACTGCAGTGATGCACATGGCACAGGGCAGCACGCACACCAAGGAGATGGGACAACTGCAATACGTTGGCTGGCACACAACTATCACTCACTCATAACGATGCGTCCAATGCCATGTCCAGTAATCACAACAGACCGCAAATATGCAGGGCATGTCAGGCATGCACACACCTCAGACCATGCACTGTCATGCTGCCACAACACATGTCACGTTCGGCACCCATGGCTCACAGCATGTACCCCAAAAGCATATCCCCTCCCAAATGCGAATCTGGGGCATGGCCCCCATGTTGCCATATGCGTTCCTAAGCGTTCCATTTGAACCCCAAAAGCATATCCCCTCCCAAATGCGAATCTGGGGCATGGCCCCCATGTTGCCATATGCGTTCCTAAGCGTTCCATTTGAACCCCAAAAGCATATCCCCTCCCAAATGCGAATCTGGGGCATGGCCCCCATGTTGCCATATGCGTTCCTAAGCGTTCCATTTGAACCCCAAAAGCATATCCCCTCCCAAATGCGAATCTGGGGCATGGCCCCCATGTTGCCATATGCGTTCCTAAGCGTTCCATTTGAACCCCAAAAGCATATCCCCTCCCAAATGCGAATCTGGGGCATGGCCCCCATGTTGCCATATGCGTTCCTAAGCGTTCCATTTGAACCCCAAAAGCATATCCCCTCCCAAATGCGAATCTGGGGCATGGCCCCCATGTTGCCATATGCGTTCCTAAGCGTTCCATTTGAACCCCAAAAGCATATCCCCTCCCAAATGCGAATCTGGGGCATGGCCCCCATGTTGCCATATGCGTTCCTAAGTGTTCCATTTGAACCCCAAAAGCATATCCCCTCCCAAATGCGAATCTGGGGCATGGCCCCCATGTTGCCATATGCGTTCCTAAGCGTTCCATATGAACTCCAAAAGCAAAGTACAAACCAGACCCAGGATGGGCCAGGAGCCCGCATACACCAGAGTCACAATGAGTAGGGGCACAGCAACACACCCATCGGCATGGCCAATCCGTCCCATGCCACATGTGCACAGCACACAGTCCCATAGCCTAGCACACACAACTACAGATGCCACAGCCACACACTCGCCTCCGGGAAACCCATGTACGAGATTGCACGAACTGCCAATGTCAGACGACTAATACATACTTCGCCAGGTGCAACACAATAACAAATCTCATTCTCTCCACAGGTGACGAACTGCTGGATGCTGGGGATGGAGACAGCAGCCAGCACAGCCAGCCCACAAGCCCCCAACGAGGACACACGGATCTGGAGGATCTGTCCTCCTCTTCGGACACGGACCACCAAGCTGGCCCATCTGGCGTGGCAGGGCCCAGCCGCTCCCCAGGACCCCTCCTACCCACCAACCCATCATCCAGGGATGCTGAACAGTCCCAGTCCCCTGCTGCCACTGTCGTTGCGGCCACACCCACGGTCATTGCGGCCACTACCACTGCCGCAACCGCCACCATCGCCGCACCGACCACCACCGCCTCCACCACCACCACGTCTTCGCTGGCACCAGCCCCAGCGCAGGTGGTGGCCCGGCCGACTGGATCCACCCTGGGAGCCACAGCGAGGACCGTGGTGTGCAATGTGGCTAGTGGGCAGGCCGGTGGCAGCAGGACTGGTAGGAGGAGCAGGGTCAGGGAAACGCCAGCCTCCCTGGGAGCCATGCCCTGCCTCAAATGGCCAGAGTCCTTGGGGCCTATGAAGAGGCCCAAGGACAATGGGCCAGGTCTGCTACTGACACGCGGGAGGTGCTGGGGGTGCTGAGGTCCATGGACGCCCATATGGGCCAATTCGTGTCCCGTATGGACCAACTCGTGGACCTCATGGGCCAGCTGGTGGTGGCGGTGGGGTCACAGGCAAGGCCAGCAACACCACCTCCGCCACCACCTGCTAGGGCGCAGGGTCGGGCAGCAGTGTCCACTTCCCCTGCGTCCACAGCCAGTGAGCACACCTCACCCACCACCAGCAGGTCGCCACCACACACCCCCTCCCAAACGTGGAAGGGGCCGTCCGAAGAGGAAACAGATCTCCCGGGAGGACTTCGCACGCTCCAGTCGCAAGTGAGGCAGCCAGCCAGCCTTCCGCCAGCCTTCCTTGACCAGCCACTGCATTGACTTGCTCTACGATCCCACTCCACACAGCCAGCTGGATGGCATGTGTGTGTTGGACTATGGACATAGAACCAGTGGGTACACCCTGATCATCACGCAGCCATGACCGACAGCTCATTGTCACTGCACGCACCACTTTTGTCATCACCTTACACACAATCACATGTCACAGTTTGTAATAAATGCACCTTTTTCACTAACTGCTGTTTGTGCCCTGTGTTTTATTTGTACGGAATACAACGGCCACCTTGGGCGGAAAGGCACCTGATGCGTGGCATGGCAATGGAATCCGGAGGGCCTGTAGGGACCTAGGGGTGGGAGACAGAACAGGAGCACATTCAATGAGTGTGTCACACACCCATCACACAGTACATGTCAACAACTACAAGCAATGTACACACATCGCACAGAGCAATAGGGCACAATGCCACAGTCACCAACAGTGGCATACTACCCTGGCCATGGAGCGCTGACACACTGCACGCAGTGAACATACGGCCACCCTGACACAGCACACACACACCTGCACAGATACAGACACATCATCCGTCGTACATGGACACTCACCGTCAAGTGAAGTAGCGGGCGATGAGCTGCTGGCGCACATTCCCAGCTTCCTCCTCTCCGCTGTCCACCTCACTCGAGCTGTCCTGGTCTGCGGGCTGGGGCCCTGGTTGATCTCCGTCATCCACAATGAGGGGGATCTGCTTCCGAATGGCCAGATTGTGCAGCATGCAGCACGCCACCACTATCTGGCACACCTTCTGTGGGGAGTACGCCAGTGCACCCCGGTGCGGTCCAGGCACCTGAACCTGGACTTGAGGAGGCCAAAGGTACGCTCGACCACACGTCTGGTCCTCCCATGTGCCTCATTGTATCGATCGTCTGCTGGGGTGCGAGGATTCCTCAATGGACTGAGCAGCCATGCCCCATTCGGATACGCAGAGTCACCTGGGTGTGAGGGACACAGAGAACCGTTGCTATTCCAACTGGACAGGGGACAGCATCGCACAACCAGCACGCTACACCACTCCACATACTCACCGACAATACAGCCACGATCCTGTTGCAGATTGGCCATCAGTCGTGGCAAGATGCTGTTGCGCATTATGTGTGCGTCATGTGCCGAGCCTGGAAACTTGGCACACACGTGGGTGATCACCATGTCCGCAAGGCACACCACTTGCACATTCAGGGAGTGCGTGTGCTTCCTGTTGCGGTACAGGTGCTCAGTGGCCTGTGGTGGAACAAGGCCAACATGTGTGCAGTCAATGGCTCCCACGACGTGTGGGATTCTGCCAAGGGCATAGAATGCACCCTTCACTGCCGCCAATTCACGAGCCCTGGGGAATCTGATGTACCTGTTTCGGTACAGCATCATGGCTGCCAGTACATCCCTCAGCACCTTGCTGAACATGGGCTGGGACATCCCTCCTCCACTGCCCACTGTGTGCTGGAATGACCCAGTGGCGAAGAAATGCATGGCGGCCATCACCTTAGCCGTGGGGGTGACAGCAGTCGGATACACCCTGCGGGGACGGAGATGGGGCTCTAACATGGCACACAGTCGATGCAGAGTTGGCCTGTCCAGCCGAAACTTCCTGATTACCTCTGTATCGTCCATGTCCGCCAGCAATTGGTATGGGCGGTCAATGTTCGGTCTCCGCCTGGGTTAAATGGCAGAGGACACATGTCAAAGCAACACGGCACATAGCAATTTCGCATACACATCACTGACATGACTGAGCAAGCACATGAGCCACAGCCCAGCTGTCAAGCTGGGACGGCACGGCCACAATACACTTACACAGGTCTCCCAACAATGGCAATGGCAAGTGAGACATACCACTGCCATGTGCATGCACATGGGGATCTAGGCCCCAATGACTTGCGGGGCGTGCTGATGGGGACTGACTGCATATTCGTCAAGCGGCAACGCCACGGCAACATGAGTGTCTGCTGAGCATGGAACTGCTTCCGAGGCTGGATGAGTATGGCACACGACGACGACGATGTGGGCACGGGCTGAGCGGCCAATACAAGTGGGACCTGTGGCACGAGGGGATATGAGACAGTAGTAGGTGTCAGAACTGCATCCTATGTACAGCACTGTACGGATCACAGCTCCCGAAACATTGACTGGTGTCCACATTGACAGCCCCATGCCAAGACGGCTGTGTGCTTGCAGTCACACGTCACAGGTGAGAGGTTACATTGCACGTGCCAGGTGGCAGACGTACATAGTGGGAGCTGGCATGTGTGTGCATGTGTCTCCTGTTCAGGATCCACCAGATGGGCGCTGACTCTGTACTGACCATTGGACACAGCATGTTCCGTGGAAGGCTTGTGTGTGTGGGATGGTGGCACTGGATGTGCCTCCGTTGGGTGGGGGGCCATGCACAGGGCGGGTACGTCGATGATTGCGCATTGTTGGTCACGGTGGGTGCACCAACTAAGATGTGTTGCCCTGTGTTCAATTCCTATGTCCGCATGATGATGGACTGTGGATGTGAGCAGACTACACATTGGTCGATGTGCTGTCTATATGCATGTGCCTTCACACCAGGCACAGCTGCCCCTGCACATGTGACCCCTGCTGGACTCGCTGCTGGGTCTGTGGAGCTGATGCACCTTCTGCGCGTGGGGCGGACAGCTCTCCTCACTTCCCTCATTGCGCATGTCATGTCTTTGCCGCAGGTGACATGGATCATGGAGGGCCCACATGTACGCGTGGGTAGGCTACACATGATTGTTCACTGGTCGCCACCCCCAGTCAGTGTTTCGAATGGGAAGGTTGTCGTGCTGGTGGTATGTTCGATGTGGCGGATGGGCGGGCCTAGGTGCGGGCTTACATTCCGGACATGGGGGGTAGTTGGATTGGCGACTAGTTGCAGTACACACGGGACACGTCTCTTCCTTTCCACATCTGGGTCATCCCTTGTACTAACTGACAGTGATACAGTCATCTTCGCCCCAGCCCTCATGTCCTCCCCTCGCCCCCCAATATGCATGCTCACCTGCGAGGCTAGCGCTTGCACAGGCAGCCCCAAGCTCGCACCAGAGAGGGCAAGGAGTGTATGTGTGGGTCCAGTTGCACGAGTGGGCTGTCTCAGGGTATGATGTGTGGCGGGACGCCGTCCACCTGCGTGGTGCCCCAAATGGAGACCCGGCCTGCATGGACTATGCATCACAGTCTTCGCCTTCCGGATCCGCCACCTGCGACACCCAGTGGCTGTGGCTGCCCTTGCGGCCAGGCCGCGTCCGTCTGTGGCTGTTGGCCCACACATTCACTCTTTGGCCTCTCTGGGGAGGGCTTGGGGGTGGTGGCGCACACGCTTGCACTTAGTCGCAATGGCATGTGTCGTGGTTGGTATGATGGGCAATGGATGGGATGGTGCGAGCCACCTCCCGTGACGTCAGTGCTGCTCGTGCTGTGGTGCGTCCCCCTACACTTCCATCTGACTTGTGCCATGCTAGACGTTGAGGTTCTATTGCCTGCGTGATATGACCAGGAGGAGCGCGAGGAGACCTCACACACACCATGCTCCACTGCCATCCCGTGCCCTGTATCGCCTGTGCGGATTGACTATGTTGGGGTTACACCTGGTCGACTGGGGCTGTGTGTGCCTTGTCAAGGGGCATGGCGGGCGCACAACAGGATCCAGCTTGTCCACAGAGGGTGGGCTGAGGTGCGCCTGGTACCGCTTTGTACGTGTGCCCGGCTGCTGTGCACACACGTGTTCACTCCCCCGACAGGTGTCCTCTCACAATGCCCAGGGAAGCGGTGGTGTACTGTTCATGACCCCTCCCAACACGGCGTGCTCCAACTTGGCATGTGCGCATCTACCCGTCGCACCCACCCACCTGAGCACTGCGTCCATACGACTTCACACGACACATGTGTGTCTTCCACAGTAGTGCTACTCATTTGCGTTGACATCCAATACCAGTGGACTACATGGTCATGTCACGACTGCCGTGTACTTCACATACTCTCATCCTCTCTCATTCGTACTTGTGAAATGAGTCAGCGGAGACAGTTTTGGTTTCAAACATTATATTGAGTCTTCTGTCCTCTGTGATGCAGTATAGTGGACACTACTGGCAGCGGGATACATGTTGAGGATATACTGAGCATGATTACAAATGGGATAGGGTGTAGGGTTACATGTGATTAGCTGTTGCATGTGGGATGTGGGCTTCAGAGTGACATCTGCTTGGCCAAGGCTGTGCTAATGTACATTTACGTATAGCTGCGGAGTTGCGGACTTTGACACAGACGGTATACATGTAGCCTACCAGACCGCTCGGCATCATGGGCACAGTCCATCTCAGTTCCATGTGACAGGTTTGCTGCGGTTGTTCCTCATGCACGCGTGCATGTGAGATGACATCAGGGCATGTGCTTGCGTGCATGCAGCGGCGTGCCACTTGTTGTTGCACTGTGGTGGTTACTGGACATGTCACAGTCACTGGGGTCGTGTTGTTGTTGTATGCACTTGTCGTCCATGCAAAGGTCCTGGTATGGGATTCCCGGGGCGGGGGTGGGAGGGGTGCAGCACCCACAGACTCCAGGCGACCTATTCATGTCCACTGAGCGGTGTGTGTGTCCATGTGCGCTGGATCCATGTCGTGTCCTGGTTGTTCGTGCAGTTCCGTCCATGTGGGTGCGATACACAGAGCCCATGCCACTGCCTCCCACGATGCATGCGGTGTTCCTGGATGTGATGGGGAACAGTGTGCATGTCCCGGTCATATCCGATGTCATGGCGATGTCGTTGATGGTGTGGTTACAGTTGCCGGTCGTTTGGTATGGCTGTTGTGGTGGTGACTGGCCAGTCCGTGCGGAAGCTGAGCATGGGTGCGGGGTTGGACTTCATAGGTCACTCGGGGAACCTGCGTTGTGGTCCGACGTATTTACAGGTTGTCAGGTATGCGATGCCGTCCAGCAGGGCTTCCATGTCATTGGTGGTGTACATGTTTGCCAGCCAATGAAGCGGATGGTGGCTGTCAAGGTGTTGTTCGTAGGTTGTCCCTTGGAGGACCATGATGGGGCATGCTGGGTGACATTCGATGTAGCTGTTCTCGATGATCCGTCGTGTGGAGGCACAGTGGTTCCATTTCAGTGCGGGTGCGATGTTGGCCACATACGCCATGCCCCCATAGGCAGAGCAGGCCCTGTCGTGTGCGTCCAGAGGGAGGAGTAGTGGTAGCAGGTCCGCCTTCAGACATGCCGGGTTGGAGAGGCATATCTCGACGGGATGCTGGTAGGGACACCTCCGACAGTAGAAGACGGGCATGACGCAGCTGAACAATGTGATGCGGTAAGTCAGTCGGTAACTTACGTTCAGCAGGGACAGGAGATCGCATCCCAATGTATGTATCGTGTTGGTTTTGTACAGCTTGAGCTGTTCGGCGTAGTTGGGTAGGTGTGTTGCGGTTGCCATTTCGCAGCGGTTCGTTGAGGTGGCGTGCTCCGGCTGTGTGTGCAGTCTGCAATGTGCACGCTCCGGGGTTGCTGTGAGCTCTGTGTAGTCGTAGGGAGACAGGACTTGTGTTCTGTTGGCTTGTTTGGAGGACACGGGCCCTCTTCCCACATGCTTCTCAGACAGTTCAAGGTCAGTGCTGTGTGACTCCTTCCAATTAACTTGCATGTGGCCGACATGGGGGAGTGTTTTCTTCTTTCTTCCCCGTCCGTTGTGTGCTTCTGTGATATGCGCTATCTGCCCTGTGGTCGGTCTCCTCGGCATGCCTGTGTTGGTCTATTCTTGGACAATGGCTGTATTCACCGGCTTCTGTCGTAGGGCTGTGGTTTCGGAGTTGGAATGGAAGGTCATTCAGTGCTGTCTGCTCTCCCTTGTGTGGGCGGCAGCCTGCCTTTCCCGCTCTGCGTTGGGCCTTGTGTGTGGATGTTATTCTTGGGCCACCTGTTGTCGGTCCCCGGGCTCTTTGGTGTTCCGTTTCATGTGTCTTGTTCATATGTGCAGGGTGGTATGGGTTTTTCAGTGTGGTACTGGCGTTCCTCTTCCCGAAGGGGCCCTGCTTCTCCTAGTTGGTGTTGCCGCCGCTGTGTGCTACGCCATGTTTGTTACACTGGGGTGTGTCCTGCAGTTGCGTGTCTTCACTGACATGTGTGCGTCGGTTGTGTGGCGTTGGGTGTTGTCCGTGAATTGGGCGTTGGGGACATGTCTGTGGCCGGCCTGTCACGTGTCATGTGCGTTCGGGGTGGGGCTGATGTGTGTGCTGCTTGGTTGTGTCCCTGTGTCTGTGTGCGACGCATGCATGGCGCTGCGGTTGGCTCTCTGCGTTGTGCGCATGTGTGGCGGCGTCATCGGCGCTTTGGGGCCGTGACGGGGTGGTTGGTTCCTAGTCCCAGGTGGTGTGTACACATGTGTTCCGCGATGTTAGGATTTGGCCTGTGTGTCATATGTGGATGCAATGGTGGATGTGTAGTGTGCACGCGCTGGTGGGGGGTTGTCCGCTTTTTCCGCCCTTGCACTGTGTGCGCTGTTTGCGTGCACTTGTTGTGTGTGTGCCTACCTGCGTCTCCGCGGTACGTTGCGTCCTTGGTGGTGCATCAGCAGAAGCATGGGAAGGGCCTGCAGTGCTGGATTCATGCCCGGGTGCCGCTTCTTCGTTGTCCGTGCTCTGCGTCCGTGTTTCCGCCTCTCTTTCACGTGCGGTGTCTCTTTGCCGTGGGAGCCGTTTGTTTGCGGCATCGTAATTTATGCGCCGGGCGGGACGTGTTTCGTCGGACGGTGTGTGTCAGTTGTGCTGCGCCGCTACGTGTGCGGGCGCACTTTGATGGCGGACGGTGTTGCTGGCTTGCCGGCGGTGTTTGGCCTGCTTTTCGCATCGTAATTGGGCGGGCGTGTGGACTGCTGCGTGCCGGCGGTAACTGGTGGTTTTTGCATCCGCCAGCACGGCGGTTGTGCTTCCGCCCGCCATCGTAATGGGCCCCTTAGTTTTTAAAAGTCCATGTGGTTGGATTTGATAGGCGGCAGCAGCGGCGGCCCCTCCGCTATGGCGGATGAGCGTCCCCCCCGCGCCAACAGCAGCGTTTATTGTTTTATTTTTCTCCATCTCGTGGAGTCTTGGCAGCAGGGCCAGGGGAATGACAGGCACAGGGGGAGTGGTAGGTGCACTGTTCTCAGTCCGGCCAAACCGTCATGCACATTGAAGCTCTCTCCAACTCAGCTGCATTGCTGGGTTGAAGAGAGAAGGTAGAGGCTCCCAATCTCCCTGGGAGCGCAAATCATTGGCGCTCAGGCCAATCCTGATGCTGCTCATGCTGTGAGAGCAGCGTCTGGATTGGCCACAGGGCAGTCTGGGAGCCTGTGCCTCCAGTGCAGCCAGAAGAGCAGCGATGCGGGGGGATTCAGGTAAGTTTAAAAACAAATTGGGGGCATATTTACAAGCCCCTATCGCCACCACAACGTCACTTCTAGTGACGTTGTGGCGGCGATAGGAGATTCGCCTTATTTACAAGGCAGTGTTAAGCCACTTAACATAGCCTAATGCTGCCTTGTAAATATGCCCCCCTTTAACGTTACACTTAGTGTGAAAGGGGCGGGCAATGGGTGTTGTGGGTGTGCTGCGTTGTGCAGCACACATAGAAAGAGCAAAACGCCAATTATTGTTTATATGCAGGAAGGTCTCCCTTCCGGCACATAAACAATCATTTAAAAAAAAAAAAAGCTGTTTTGCAACTTCTATGTGTGCTGCATTAAGCAGCACACATAGAAAGCACCGGGACACTACCTGAGTAGCCGTGCACTATAGAAATGCTCCATTCGTTCATTCATGGAAGTTACAAAACGGCATTTAAAGATTGTTTATGTGCAGGAGGGGACACCTTCCTGCACATAAACAATCTTCCCCTCAACACAGGCACCCTTGCACTATTGTGTGAGGGTGCCTGCGTTGGCGCTAGGCAGCAAAATTTAGCGCCAGCGCAGGGGGAAATGCAGGGCTGCACCATATTCTAGTAAATATGGTACAGCCCTGCGTTTCTTAAGTGACGAAGCACGTCGTTAGCCTTCTTGGCTAAACGACACGCTTCGCCACTTTCTTGTAAATATGCCCCTTTGTTTTGCCCTCCTCCCCTTCCCCCACCCCGCCACTTTGCCCCGACACCAGCTGCGACTGGGCGGCAGTTGCAATATCTAACGTTTAGTTGAAGAGCAATTTGTGATGTGAAAAAAAGAAATCAAATTATATTCAACCTTTGCAATATTTCTCGATATTCTTAATGACATATTTTCACTCGCTCCTTCACTGGTGACATCGCATGACCATATCAGAGACCTTCAAGAACTGTGGCTATGCAAGAGTAGAATCCTAGCTTAATGGGGGACCCAGGAGAAGTGGCCTTTTAGGACACTGGCTGTCATACATGTTTAAGTTGCACCAGGTCCAGTCTTCACCCAGGGTGGGAATAGGAGGTGCGTGTTTGGTTGGAGATGCAGTAAATTAGTGTTGGACCTTTGTCTCCTTGACACATGATGGAACCTGGCCCCTTTGTAAGGGCAGGGTGACCCAATATGAAGTGCACTTCTGAAAAGGGCAGTTTTCATTTTTTTGTTGAAATTTGGGTGGTTTGGTTACTTCGTCGCTAATGGGTGAAGCGTGCATACAGAGACTCCGATTACAATATTTATATCACCCATTCCAACACCACCGGGATCGGAATTTGTTTGGTGCACGACTACTGCTAATTGGGCACAAGATGCCGATTTTGGTAATAAGCACACCAAAATTACACGTGCCATTATTTATTGAGCATTCCCCCCCCCCAACTATTAAATGTATGCAGAGTGTGCAGGGCTTATCACACAATGTGTAATTGTGATGTGTGTGGTAACAGGAGTTACTGCACATATCACAATGAATCAGGCCAACTAAAATCGTGGCTGTCTGCTGTGTGATCTACCATTTCCCTGAGGTTTGGCATATTGTAGAGATGGGGAGGGATTTTGTTTCTAGTGGGAATGTATTAGGGGTGGTTACAGAAGATAGATACACACACACACACACATATATGTATATAGGTAAACATCGTTTACAACGCATGCGATACATCGCATGCCATTACAACGCAAGTCGTTACAACGACGCGTTGTTACATCGCATGCCATTAGAGCGCAAGCCGTTACAACAACTTGCTGTAGGGGGCAGAAGGTGTTGGATTTGTTGGATAACGTATAGTTTCTTACCTGTCGGTGTAGTTTTGCAGCTTGAAGACTTTCTGGATTCACTATGCTGTGCATTATTCCGCCATCTTGTGGTTGGGTCCGGAATTGTAGTATTTCTTCTCTTTTTTTTTTTTTTTTCGTGGCCCAGGTGTGCGGCGACGTCCCACCATTTGGTATCCTTCGTGACGTCGACGCGCTTCCTGCGGAAGCTCCCACCTTTGGTCGCCATCTTCGGATTCTTTTTTTCTCTCCTTTCTTGTTTTGTTGTCCGCTTGTTTGATCCCTTTAGCTATGTATGCAATTTTAGCCTCCTTTGTCCTTATGCCTCATCTTTCTGGCGGAGGAGGGTGGGATCGCTAGTGAATCCAGAAAGTCTTCAAGCTGCAAAACTACACCGACAGGTAAGAAACTATACGTTTTGCAGCGTGAATCTTTCTGGATTCACTATGCTGTGCATAGATTTAGTAGCGGTTTTTCCCTTATTGCGGTGGCTGGGTGGAAGATGAGCATTGGTTACTGAAAATATGTTGTAAGACCTTTTGTCCTACTTGCGCTTCTTTGTTCATTTGAATATCCACACAGTAGTGCTTAGTGAACATGTGCACTGAAGACCATGTTGCAGCTTGGCAAATGTCTTGGCTAGGTGTGTTCGCAAGAAACGCAATTGTTGCTCCCTTCTTCCTTGTTGAGTGAGCTTGAGCTGCTCCCTGTAATTGTTGTCCTGCCTGCTTGTGGCAGAGTTGAATTGTCTGCGCGATCCATCGGGCAATGGTATTTTTGGTGACTGGTCGTCCCAGAAAACTGCTGGCAAAGGAGACAAAGAACTGCTTTGTTTTCCTGCACTCCTTTGTCCTTTCCATATAGTGCATTACCGCCCTTCTGGCGTCTAGTGTGTGCAGCGCCCTTTCAGTTTGTGTGGAAGGGTTTTGGAAAAACTTGGTATTTGGATTGTTTGGTTAATGTGGAACCGAGACACCACCTTTGGCATGAAGTGTGGGTCCGTCCTCATTACAATCCTGTCCTTGTGTATTTGCAGGTACGGCTCTTGGAGCGTCAGTGCTTGCAACTCACTTACTCTTCGTAGTGACGTGATAGCCACTAAGAAGGCCGTCTTTAGCGTGAGCATGTGCAGTGTAGTTTTGTGAATAGGTTCAAATGGTGCCTTCATCAACTGAGTGAGCACTATGTTGAGGTTCCATGCAGGCGCTGGCATCCTTTTTGGGGGTGCGATTCTTTTCGCCCCTTCCAGAAATCTCTTCACAACTTGGGAGGTGAAGAAGCTTCTCCCTGTCTCTCCTCTTGTGTAGGCCACTACTGCAGCCAAGTGCACCCTCAGGGATGTGTAGCTTAATCCGCTTTGTAGCAGGTGCGTTAAGTATTTTAGTACCGTTGATGATTTTCCATTGAAGATTCTCCTTGATGCACCATTCGGAGAACCTCTTCCACTTTGCTACGTAGCACTTCCTTGTGGAAGGTCTCCTTGCCTCCCTGAGTACTGCCATGGTACTTGGTGGTAATTTGAGGTGTGCAAATTCTAACTCTTCAGGAGCCATGCTGCTAGGCTGAAGCTCTCCGGTTCTGGGTGTAGCACTTTTCCGTTCTGCATTGCTAACAGGTCTTTTCTTCTTGGAAACCTGTGCGCTGGTTCTTGTGCCATTTCTACTATCTGTGAGAACCAGGACTGCCTGGCCCACTGGGGTGCCATCAGTATTAGCGTCATGTTGCTGATTCTGCATTTGCTGAGTACCCTGTGTATCAGTGGTATCGGGGGAAAAGCGTATGCAAATGTCTTTGACCAATCTATCCATAGCGCATTCCCTTGTGACCAATGTTCTGGTTGTCTGGATGCGTAGTGTTGGCATTTTGCATTCTGGTGTGTTGCAAATAGGTCTATTTGTGGTGTACCCCATTTCTGGAATAGCTTCTCTGTTTCCTGTTGATTGAGCTCCCACTCGTGGGATGCTGACGCCTGCCTGCTGAGTCGGTCTGCTTCCACATTGTCCTTCCCCGGGAGATGTACTGCCAGTAGGTCTATTTGTAGCGGGATGGCCCATTTCCATATCTCCTGTGCTAGCCCTGATAGTGCCACTGATTGTGTTCCTCCTTGTTTGTTGATGTAGAACATGGTGGTTGTGTTGTCTGTTTGGATCAACACCCTGTTTCCGTACAGCTGTTTCTGAAAGGCTTTTAAGGCTAGGAACACAGTTTTCAGCTCCAGGTAGTTGATGTGTTTGACCGCATCTTGCTGCGACCATAGACCCCTCACCCTGAGCTTGTTCATGTGTGCGCCCCACCCCAGTTGGGAGGCGTCCGTTGTGATGGTCACTGTCGGAGTTGGTTGTGTGAATGGCTTCCCCTGTGATATGTTTTCTTTGTTCCACCACGCCACTTCCTGCTGCACTGCGTGTGTGACAACCACAAGATCTTCCCAACTCCCTGTTGCCTGTGACTATTGCTGCTGAATCCATTCCTGGAATGGTCTCATGTGTAGCCTGATATTTGGGACTAGGTGGATGCATGACACCATCATTCGCATTAGCTTGCTCACCGTCCTCACTGTCAGAACTTGCCCCTTGCGGTAAGGACGTGTTTCCTTTTGTATCGCCAATGTTCTCCTCCTGCTGGGGAACACTTTGGCCTGTATGGTGTTGATCTCGGCCCCCAAGAATATCTTGATCTGCTCTGGGTTGGTTGACGATTTCTCCCAATGAATTGAGAAACCCAGTTGACTTAGTATTTGCACGACCTGCTGGATGTGCTCTTTGCATTTGTTGTAAGAGCTTGCCTTTACGAGCCAGTCGTCGAGGTAGGGATATACGTGTATTCCTTGCCTTCGTAGGTGCGCTGCTACTGCTGCTAGGCACTTTGTAAACACCCTTGGTGCGGATTTGAGTCTGAATGCTAGTACTGTGAACTGGTAGTGAGTCTGGTTGATTACAAACCGTAGTAGCTGTTTGTGCCTGTGGTTGATGGGGATGTGTAAGTACGCGTCCTTCAGATCTATTGTTGCCATGTAATCCCTTCTTGTATTTGTGGTATTACCTCCTGTAGGAAGTCATTTTGAATCTTTGAGTTCTTATGAATTTGTTTAAGAACCTCAGATCTAGGATAGGTCGCAGTGTTTCGTCCACCTTTGGCACGAGGAAGTAGGTTGAGTAAACACCTTTGTTCCTTTGGTTGTGCGGTACTGTCTCTATTGCCTTTTTGCTGAGCAGTTCCTTGGCCTCCAGCTGCAAGAGCGAGAGTTCTTTTGCTGAGTGGGTCTTGTTTCTTGGTCTTTTTGTTGGGGGTTGCCTTTCCAGTTCTATGCAATATCCGTATTGTATGATGTTTAGTATCCACTTGTCTGTAGTGACCTTCCTCCACTGTTTGAGGAAGTTCCTTATCCTTCCTCCTATCGGTGTTATGTGTTCTAGGGACTGTTTCCTGTGGATTGTTAGGTTTTTGTTCTTCTGTTTGTTGCTGCCCCCACCCCGAGGTGTTGCTAGGGTGGTTGTGGGCTTGATGGTGAAGTCATTTGGAGGTGGGCTGTTGGCCTCCTCTACGAGATTGTCCTCGTCCGTTTCCCCGCCCTCGAAAGGACTGGCCCCGGGGCTGATACTGCCAGTTTTGCTGCTGCTGTCCCTGCTGCTGCTGGCCTTGGTTGTTCCTCTGGTAGCCTTGCTGGAACGTTTGGTGTGATGTGGCAGGCACGTTGCCTCCTCTACCGCCCGGCCTTCTGGTGGGTGCCCCTCTTCTCATCCCTCTGACCTGCAGCGCTCCCATGGACCTTGCTGTTTCGTTGTCCTTTTTGAGCTGCATCAGCTTTTCATCAACTGGCGTGCCAAACAGTTTTTCGCCGTCGAAGGGCGTATTCAAGATGTTACTCTGCACCTCTGGCTTGAATCCTGAAATCCTGAGCCATGCGTGTCTCCTCTCGGTCACTCCTATCATCATTAGTCTGCTGGATGTTTCAGCAGCATCCAAGGCTGACTTCAAGCATGTGTTTGCCATGCCTTTGCCTTCTTCCACCAGGTGAGCTGCCCTTTGTTGGTACTCATCTGGTAGGTGCTTGAGGAGTTGAGGAGTTGGCCCACTTCGTCCCAGTGATGGTATGCGTGCCTGATGATCAGGGCGTTTGAGTTTGCGATACGCCACTGTATTGCCGCATTCCTTTCCACCTTTCTCCCTGTCAGATCCATCCTCTTACTCTCTTTGTCTGGAGGTGGTCCGGTATTAGTGGGCACATTGGCCCTTTTCCTGGCTGTTGCCGTAATTATGGAGTCAGCTGGCACTGATCCTTGTATGTATGCAGGGTCTTGTGAAGAGTGTTTGTACTTTTTCTCTGTTCTTGGAGTGACAGCCCTGCATACTGCTGGTTCCCTGAAGGCATCTCTCCCTTGGTCCAGCACACTAGGGAGCATGGGAAGGAATAGGCTCCTGGTTTGTTGAGGCAGTAGAGTTTCCAGGAGGAAACATGCCTTGGGCTTCTCTTCTTCCATTTTCACCCCATAGGTTTGTGCCGCCTTCAGGACTACCGTGTTGTAGACCCCGATGTCGTCTGGCGGTGAGGGCCTCGAAGGGTAAGTGTCTACCCCTTCTTCCGGCGATTCTGCGTCGAGGTCTTGCCATTCCGGGTCTTGTGCCTCCGAGGACATCGAGTCCCGGTAGGATTGCAGGTCTTCGTCGCCTTCTCCCTCGAAGTAATAGTCTTCGTCCCCCTGTTCCTCGACCGGTTCGGGCGTTTTCGGCGGTTCGGCGCCTTCGTAGTCTATTTCGCCTTCGAGCGCGGGTCTCGACGGGATGGAGTATTCGCTCATTTTGCGGTCAAAATCCTTCTTCCGCTGTAGGATGCTCGCCTCGAGCCTCCTCTTTTTCCTCTCCATCTCTTGTGCCTGTTCGGCGTCGAGGGCTGGAGCGGTTCTCTTCGGGGCCGTCGACGTGGACGATTGCCCCTCCCTTCTCGGCGCTGAGGTGTGCTTTTCGGAGGCAACCTTCGACGCCCTTGGTTTTTCGAGGGTTTTTGCCGATTGGGAGTCCTTTTCGAAGGATCCGCTCGGCTGACTGTCCTTGGTCGCTGTTGCCTTCGACGAATGTTTCGGCGGCAATGCTCCCTTCGAGGACCTAGCTTCACTTCTATGAGTGTCGCTCGGGCTTTGGCTTCACCCTTTCGAGTGTCGCTCGAGTGTTTAGGGGTCGACGACTCCCTTACCTCCTTCGACGTTTTCTTTTGGACCTCGACGACTGTGCAGTCCTCCGGTACTTCGGCGATGTTGTCCTCCTCTCCACTTGAGAGGCCCAGGTCTCGGAGCTATGGGGGTGGTCCTTGCCCCTGCATGTTGTGGTTCGCCCTTCTCTGCCTCTCCCTCACCTTGAGGGTCTTGGGTGTAAACGCTGAGCACGCGTTGCAGTCCTCGCTGCTGTGGTCGAGCGGCAAGTAGAAGTTGCAGACTGGATGCTGGTCCTTCTGGGCGTACTTGTGGTGGCAGTTGGTACAAAACTTGAACGGTGTCTTGTCCATACCCGCGCTCAGGGAGCCCCCTGCGAGCGCATTCTCTGTAGGACATCGAGATCTCGGTCGTAAACCTTCTCCCTCGTCGTCCCGGCTACTTGACCTGTAGCCCGGTGTACTTCAAACTGATTTTCATCAGTTTTCTTCTATTTGCCTTGATTCCTCTTCCAAACTTCTGGAACTCTTCGGCGACGATCCAGACCCAACGGCGGAAAAAAGAATCCGAAGATGGCATCCAAAGGTGGGAGCTTCCGCAGGAAGCGCGTCGACGTCACGAAGGACACCAAATGGTGGGACGTCGCCGCCCACCTGGGCCACGAAAAAAAAAAAGAGAAGAAATACTACAATTCCGGACCCAACCACAAGATGGCGGAATAATGCACAGCATAGTGAATCCAGAAAGATTCACGCTGCAAAACACCTTCCCTACTGTTGCACACACTGGAGTTGGAATAGTAAATTATACTATTCCAAACGCCAGCAACCCCCCTACAGCAAGTCGTTGTAACGACTTGCGTTGTAATGGCATACGATGTAACAACGCGTTGTTGTAATGACTTGCATAGAAAACGCATGCTTAGAAAATGCATGCGTTGTAACGAGTGCTATTCATGTATATATATATGTGTGTGTGTGTGTGTGTGTGTGTATGTGTCTGTACACATAGAAAGATAATGGGTTAGGCATATTTATGCTACATTTGCTAATGTAACGAAATGATAATTGCTACAATGTTAAAATGTTAATGTTATTTATTTAAAATATATATGAAAATGTAACTTAATATGTACAAATTATGATACAATTCTATAATAAATTGTGATAATATAAAATGTGATGTGAAAAAATAAAGGAAATTGTTGAAAGAAAAGGAAAATGCTACTTACCAGTATGCATCTGTTCTTGGCATGTAGAGCTGCAGATTCGTATACTTTTGCATAGATCGCCATCTGGTGTTGGGCTCGGATGTTTGCACTTTGTTTTTGTCTTGGAAGAAGTCTTTGTAGTCACGAGGTAGGTGACTCCTCCCTAGGACGATAGTGCGCATGGTCATCGACTCCATCCTTAAATTGTTTTTGCCACGAAGGGTTACGATGGAGTAGTAAGAAGTAGAAAGAGATGTCCATGTGTAATGTATCTAAGTAAGATAGTACTGAAACAGATAGAGGTATCCGGGGAGGTGGGTGGGCATATACGAATCTGCAGCTCTACATGCCAAGAACAGATGCATACTGGTAAGTAGCATTTTCCGTTCGAGGCATATGAGCTGCAGATCGTATACTTTTGCATAGACTATACAGCAGTTACTTCCTTAGCGGTGGCTACCTGTATCTGTTGCAGTGGTTTGAAAAAGTGTTCTTAATACAGCCTGGCCCACACTAGCTTGTTGTTTTGCTTGCACATCTACACAATAGTGTTTTGTGAAGGTGTGTGGTGTAGCCCAAGTTGCTGCTTTGCAGATGTCATCTAGGGGAATGTTCCCTAAGAATGCCATAGAAACCCCTAGTTTGCGTGTGGAATGAGCTCTAGGGGGAATGGTTAATGTGCGTTTGGCTTTGATATAGCATACTTGGATGCATTTGACAATCCACCTTGCAATTCCTGTTTTTGAGATGGGATTGCCTTTGTGAGGTGGGGAGAAAGCCACAACGAGTTGTTTGGTCTTTCTAAAGGATTTTGTCCTTTCAATATAGTAAAGTAATGCTCTTTTAACGTCTAACGTGTGAAGATCTCGTTCTGCCACTGAGTCTGGTTGAGGGAAAAACACTGGGAGATTAACAGACTGGTTGAGATGGAAGGCAGATACGACTTTGGGTAAAAATTTAGGGTTAGTCCTAAGAACCACTTTGTTATGATGGATTTGTAAAAATGGTTCTTGTATGGTTAATGCCTGGAGTTCACTAACTCTTCTGAGAGATGTGATAGCGACCAGAAAAGCTACTTTCCAAGTGAGGAACTGTAGTTCACATTTGTGGAGAGGTTCAAAAGGAGGACCCATGAGTCTGGTAAGGACCACGTTTAGGTTCCACACTGGAGAGGGTGGAACTCTGGGAGGAATTATTCTCTTAAGTCCTTCCATAAAAGCTTTGATAGCGGGCACTCGAAACAAAGACAAGTGTTGTCTGTTTTGGAGATAGGCTGCTGTGGCAGCTAGATGTAGCCTAATAGATGTATATGCTAGGTTACATTGTTGTAGATGCAAGAGATAGCAGATAATGTTCTGAATAGAAGCATCTAGTGGATTTATTTTGTTGTTTGTGCAATAAATGACAAATTGTTTCCATTTTGCTGCATAGCATGCCCTGGTGGTAGGACGTCTTGCTTCTTTAATGACGTTCATACAGTCTGGCAGGAGATTGAGGTAGCCAAACTCTAAGACCTCAGGTGCCAAATTGCAAGGTTGAGTTGATTGGGATCTGGATGTCTTATCTCTCCATGGTTCTGAGTGAGAAGCTTGGGTGAGAGGCGTAGCTTTTGATGAGGAACTACTGATAGTTCCAATAGGGTTGTGAACCATGGTTGTCGGGCCCATGTTGGAGCAACCAGGATCATTGTGAGGGAATGCTGTTTGAGTTTCCGAACCACTAACGGAATGAGTGGGAGAGGCGGAAAAGCGTAAGCAAATTTGTCTGACCAGTTCATCCATAGCGCATTGCCTTTGGACAATGGGTGTGGATACCTGGACGCGAAGGTTGGGCATTTTGCGTTTTGGTGTGTAGCGAACAGATCTATTTCTGGGTGGCCCCACATATGAAAGAATGGAAGAAGAACTTGAGGATGAAGTTCCCATTCGTGGATCTGCTGTGTTTGACGACTGAGCAGATCTGCGATTTGATTGTGTACCCCTGGGAGGTGTTCTGCAAGGAGATATATTTTTTGCGGAATGGCCCATCTCCATATGCTCTGAGCTAGGTGGGAAAGCTGCAGAGAGTGTGTTCCCCCCTGTTTCTGTATGTAGTACATTGCTGTCATGTTGTCTGTACGGACTAGGACAGCTTTGTCTAGGTGGTGGAGTTGAAAAGATTTTAACGCTAGGAAGATTGCTAACAATTCCAGGTAGTTTATGTGGAATTGTCTTTGTTGGGGGGTCCATATGCCCTGGATGGTATGGGTTTGAAGATGAGCTCCCCAGCCGGTGAGCGATGCGTCTGCTGTTAGCACTGTCTGTGGAACCGGGTCGAGGAACGGCCGCCCTTTGGAAAGGTTTTGTGTATTCCACCACTGCAGAGAGTGATGGGTGCGGTCGTCCACCAACACCAGATCTGTCAGCTGACCTTGAGCCTGGCTCCACTGACGTGCCAAACATTCCTGTAAGGAACGCATCTGGAGTCTTGCATAAGGGACGAGGAGAATGCAGGAGGCCATCATCCCGATTAGCTGCATGAACACTCGAGCTGGTAGTGAGTGTTGAGGCTGAAATTTTGGGATTAGAGTCTGTATGGCGCTTATCCTGACTGTATTGGGATATGCTAGAGCTTTTGAAGTGTCTATTGTAGCCCCTAGGTATTGTTGTATGCTGGACGGTTGGAGATGGGATTTTGCGAGGTTTACTGTGAATCCCAATCTGTGAAGCAGTTGAATTGTCTTGTGTGTGTGTTGCACACAGCTGCTGTGTGATTTGGCTTTTATGTGCCAGTCGTCTAGATAAGGGAAAACATGAATGTTCTGTCTCCTTAAGTGGGCTGCAACTACTGCGAGGCACTTGGTGAAAACTCTGGGCGCTGTAGTGACCCCGAACGGGAGGACTTTGAATTGGTAGAGTTGACCATCTACCACAAACCTGAGATATTTCCTGTGAGCGGGGTGAATGGGAATATGGAAGTAGGCGTCCTTTAGATCCAGGGTGGAGAGAAAGTCGCCCTGTTGAAGTAGTGGGAGCACCTGTTGGAGAGTGACCATGTGGAAGTGGTCTGACTGAATGTAGAGGTTTAGCGGTCTGAGGTCCAGTATGGGCCTGAGAGAGCCGTCCTTTTTTGGAATTAGGAAATAGAGGGAGTAAACCCCTGTGCATTGATGAGGTAAGGGGACTGGTTCTATTGCATGCTTTTGTAATAGAGAGAGAAACTCTTGTTTGAGAAGTGTCAGATGTTCCGAGGACATTGGACGTTGTCTGGGAGGAATATTTGGGGGAGTAGAGGTGAGTTCCAGGCAGTAACCATACTGGATAATTTGTCTTACCCACTTGTCTGTTGTGATGGAATTCCAGACAGGTAGGAACTGTAGGAGACGTCCGCCGACAGGAGTGGGATGATCGGGGGGAAGTGCAGGGAAGTCACTGTTTAGTGGTAGGGGAGGTGCGGCTATTGTTGCCACGACCTCTTCCCTTATTATTGTTGCCTCTGTAGCCTCCTCGAAAGGATCCTTTGGAGGATGTTTGAGTGGGGCTCTTGGAGGAGGAAGAGGGATGTTCTGAACCCATGGTTTGGAGCCAGCTCTGTAGAAGGAGCGGCGAAAAGAGCCTCTAGGGGAAGGAAACTGTAAGGCCCCCATAGACTTAGCAGTCTCGGTATCCTTCTTCATCTTTTCTAGGGATGTGTCAACTGCGGGTCCGAAAAGATGTTCCTGATCAAATGGTTGATTTAAAATAGCAGTTTGAACATCCTGCTTGAATCTGGAAACCTGCGTGTCTGCGCAACAAAACGCTAGTATTAATTGCGCGAGATGCGGTATCGGCCGCATCGAACGCACATTTTATTGAGGTGATTGTAATCAATTTGCCCTCTTGGATAAGGTCGTTGGCTTTTTGTTTGTATTGGTCAGGAAGGTGTTCCATGAGCTTTTCAAGCTCGTCGTAGTGAGCCCTGTCGTACCTGGCCAATAAAGCTTGAGCATTGGCGATCCGCCAATGGTTTGCAG
This sequence comes from Calotriton arnoldi, assembly GCA_963921515.1. Lineage (NCBI taxonomy): Eukaryota > Metazoa > Chordata > Amphibia > Caudata > Salamandridae > Calotriton > Calotriton arnoldi. The sequence goes on from CAWUFW010009666.1 coordinate 679,106, forward strand.
CCTGCAACGCAATACGTTTCCTGGATGCGTCAATTAATTTGGATTCCTTATCAGGAGGGGGGGGGGTGTCGCCTGTACCCTGTGAGTTTGCACGCTTGCGTGCATTAGTTACCACCAGGGAATCCAAGGGAATCTGACCTTTAATATAAATTGGGTCATTGGGAGCCGCTTTGTCTTTTTTATCCATCCTGGGGTTGAGAACCCTGACTCTGACTGGGTCTTTAAAAACTTCTGGGGCATGTTTTAGCAAGCCTTTTAACATTGGCAGGGTGCATGTTGACTTTTGCGAGGGTGCGAAGGTTTCCAGCAAAAAATCTTCCTCTAAGGGGTCGGAATGTAAGGGGACCCTGTGGTATTGAGCAGCCCTGTTGATTAGTTGCGCGAACCCAGTGTTGTCATCTGGTGGTGACGGCTTGGATGGATAGAGATCCGGGCCATTATGTGTGTCGGGATCTGTATTGTAGTCACCCCAAGGGTCTACGTCATGTGGGATGGTATGTGAATCATCATCATCCCCCTGGGGATCTATATCCCCACCCGTGTCGTCATCAGTATCCGATGTTTGAGGTGAAACTATAGGTTGTGGGGAGTGGTGTGGAGAAATCAACAAATGTGGATTAACTGGAGGAGGAGAAGGAGGTGGGGAAGTGTTAGTGCCCATGTCCTGTCTTTTCAGAGGTATTGCAGGTTCCTCTGCAGTGTCCAGTTTTCTCTTTTTTGGAGGCTTGGCGACTAATTTGCCCGTGTTTGGATCAATAAACAAAGTTTTCTGTTTTGGATCTTGAAAATCAAGTGTAGGCTGCGTGGGCAAAATGTCTTTGTTCGGTGCCGAAGATTTTTCCGAAGATTATGGGTCTGAACCTTGATTGGACGGAGTCTGTGAGGCTTTCTGTGGGGTCTTAGACTCTTTAGGTTTTTGCGGTTCCGAAACTTTTTTCGGCTCCGACGATTTTTTGGAGTCAGAAGCCTTTTTCGGCTCCGAAGATTTCTTTGGTTCCGAGTGTTTGTCCTCACTATGCTTCGACACTGAGGGCTTCGGCATCGAGGCTGTCTTTGGCGTCGACAAAGACTTTTTGACTTGTTGCTTCGGTGCCGACGAGGACTTTCCGGCGCCGTAATGGGGTTGACTCGAGCCCGAGTCGGAAGGCTTATGTTTGGGTTTCATAGCCGGGCCCGAGGGCGGGGCGTCTGAAATATGTTGCCGGTGTCGACCCGAGCCGGAGGGCGAGGGTGTTACCGGGGCATTCGGTTTGTTTTTCGGGAGAGGGGTTTCGGTACTCAGAGGTGACTGTCTCCTCTTCGGCGTAGGAGTCGTCGGCCTCGGAGACGTAGACATCCTCATCGCCCGATTGTTCCGGCTGGAGATTAGGGTCCGCTCCGAAGATGTCCAGAATAGAGCTGCTTCCGCGAGACATTTCGTGACGTCGAGCCCGACGATCACGGATGGTTTTCTTCGACCTGAACGATGCACAGGCCTTGCAGTTTTTATCTTCGTGCTCGGGGAAGAGGCAGAGATTGCAAACCTGGTGCAAGTCTGTGTGTGGGAACTTAGCACCACACCCGGGGCATTTTTTGAAAGGAGTCCTTTCCATTGACTGCAGGCATGGTCGGCGTGGAGAGGCCCAATGGCCCACGTCGAAGATGGAGGTCGAGAAGTTTGTTTTAAAGATGCGCGTCAAAAAGGGAAACGCGATCGAGACAATACCGTCGAGTGGAGAGGATTGCGCGTCGAAGGGGGATTCGAAACCGATATCGACGCGGAGCGCAGCAATGTACATCCGAACCCGATGGCGGAAAAAAACAATCTAAGGATGGAGTCGATGCCCATGCGCACTATCGTCCTAGGGAGGAGTCACCTACCTAGTGACTACAAAGACTTCTTCCAAGACAAAAACAAAGTGCAAACATCCGAGCCCAACACCAGATGGCGATCTATGCAAAAGTATACGATCTGCAGCTCATATGCCTCGAACATAGATTTTAAGAAAGAGTATAAACATGTATTTATATATCATACACTGGCCATTATATCACTGCAGTAATAGTTAGGTCAGAGTTTCCATAGAAAAAGCATTTTTGTTTTTCTTAATAATTTTGGCACTGTTTGCCAAATCTGCACAAAACTTCCCACAAAATAAGTATATCCACTTTAGGTTCTTTATGACAAGTTTTGTACAGACACATCAAGCAGGCCAAGAAAAAGGTGGTGGGTCAAAAGGGCCATTTCCCATTCAAATTCCTATGGGATAATTTGATCATCGATATAGGAAAAAGGGCTAAATGGAATTACATCAAATTTGGCACTAAGGTAGACCTCACTCAAGCAAGTGCTTTGCTTAGCATTTTAAAAGTTGCTCATGATGAGCATATAGAGATTACATTTCATCACTATTTAGACCTTTCATTCACGGAACTGCTGTTGATTTGTGAATCCAAAGAGGATTTGTGAATCCAATAAAAAAAATTAAAAAACACCATTGTATCCAGGAGTTTTTTCTCCCGTTTTCTATTGCAGATTCACAATTTTATTTTATTACAGCCTCCATTACTCATCACGGTGCATTGAGCACAGTGTTGGGGAAAAATGAAAAGCAAAAGAGCATAGTCCATGCTCTGATTATTTCGGCCACCTCAGGAGAGTTGGGTGCAGGGGCTGGCCGAGGCAAGGACCTGCAGCCAACCCCTCTGTATACAGTCGAATGTCATGCACAACAGAGGTTTGATGTCTGTGGACTCCCACTAAACAAGGATAATAGCCATGCACAGCAGAGGTTGACCTCAGGGCCTGAGCAGAGGCCAGGACTTGTGGCAAACCCCTAGTGTGCATAGCCAAAGTATGTGTGTTGTGGGTGTTGGCCACCTTCCGAGGTCTGAGCGAAGGGCCTGGCTGGAGACAAGGCCCTGTGCCAACTCCCTGTTGCACATGGCTGGAGGCCAATCGCAGCTGTGGTTGCCGCCCATAGAATGTTCAGTGCAAGGCTTGCCAGAGGCCAGGTCCTGCGGCCAAAACTTCGCTGATGACTGTGAGCTGCAGGTGTTGGCCACCCTTGGAGAGTTGGGCACATGGCTTGGCTGGAAGCCAGGCTCTGTGGCCAACCTATGGCCGAAGGCTGTGTAAAAAAGAAGTTGACCGCCTACGGAGAGCTAGGTGCAGGGCCTGTCCAGGGACCAGGCCCTGTGGCCAACCCCACTCCTGAAGGTCAGGCACAGCCGGAGTAGCCCACGCACAGACAGTTGAGCGCAGAGCCTGACCAGAGGCCAGACAACTGTTGAGGAGTTCAGGTAAAGGAAAAGCAAAGTCTTCAAAATGGTCAAACCCAAGACCTAGTATTTTTTGCAACAACTGCAGTTAGTAGGGTGAGGGGCAAGAGGCAACGTTCTTACTTGGCAAAGACAGGGCAGTGTCCTCTGTGTGAATTTGTACTAACAGGAGATCTAGAGTTCCAATTACACATCCCTGAGCCTGGTCTCCCCATACATGCCAGTCATAATACTTCCACCAGCCCTAAGTGTACATGTACTCAGATCCTAGAATAGAGATTAGATTGCCCAAACCCATTTCATCATGGTGCCATGTACCACGTACAGAGATGGTCCCTCTGTGAGATTGTCTATTGGACTAAACTCACACTGGGCACCACAAACAGACAGAACCAACGTGCACACATTCTGAACAACTGTCCATATCGTCTGGCCTGCACCACCCGTTTTTGCATATGATGTCCAATGCCCTTTGTTGGAGGCCAAGATCATAAATATTATCCTAGCTTTGAGTTGAGCAAGTTAAATGCCCACTTAGGGCAAAGTTGCATATGTACATAGGACTAGTGAGAAGAGATTAGAACAGGTAGTGATTTGTTGAGGCATGACTTCCACACAAGGACTCTTTCTCACTGTGACTCATATCCCAAATGTACTTCCTCTAAATTTACCAGGAATGGGCCACTCTTCAGTACTGACCCAGCGTTACTTTGTATACACTACTTGCCAATCCTACTCATTAGTTTCAAAATGATAAAAAAAAAACTCAAAGCATACATACGGTTTTCCACAATTTTCTTGGCACTCTATTTTGTGTATTTATTTCAAATCAAAAAGTATCACAAATGTTGTTCGAAGATGCTCTGCTTTTGATCCCCCCTGGAGTTCACTGACCTCTGGTTTCTAAATTGCATTGCAGAATTTCTCAGTGACATTGGTAAAAACATATGGAAAATGTATGGTATTTTCTGTTTGTTCCCAATAATGCAACATTAGCATTGGGCAAGCACATGTGCACTCCTGCAATCAAGATGAAATGTTTGACACTCTTCTTTTTCTTCTCTTGAGGCCCAACGTGGCTTCTTCCTGGTTCCAGGCATCTGGGAATCACTGCCTACTATGCACGTTTCTGTTTGCGGATGACATCAGCAGCGCTTCTTGATGATGTCACTCGGTCCACTAATGATGACATCGAGTCAGTTATTACTGGCAGAGTGATTGCATATTCAGTGGGAATAGCTAAGTGTATTAACGTCTACAGGATGGAGTTTGAAACTCAACAGGTGTAAAGAGAAGGTCCCATTGGCTCTGGCCCGACCCTTGTTTTTCAGTCTCTGTTACTGGGAATGCTGTTCCTGAAAGTATGAACTTATATAAGAGGCAAAAATGCAACAATGAACAAGAGAGTAGCACCTTCAGTTAAACAGGACGAACCTTTGAAAATTTCAAACATTGTTTTCTCCACAGGATCAAGGAAACTGGACAGAGGGAAGAGGGAACTGCTGATGTTGAAGGAAAAGCACATTTGGGTATTTTTTATAACATTACAAGTTGAACAGTCATTTACAGCCGCTGGTGAAGCATCAACAATATTATGTAAATCAAAACAAACATACTTTCCCTGTGGTTTCTAGGTTACCCAAAAAAAAAGCCAACATGTCAAGTACCCCATCCTCCCAACCCCAGCCCTCCTGCAGACCCAAGAAAACATACATTTTAAATTAGGGCCTGTACAGGGTCAAACGCTCAGATGCCCATTCTGGTCATATACCACAAAGTAACTGACTAGAACCGTTTGTTGGTATGTGGCCTGCATGGAATCAGAATTGTTAGCAATAAATAATCAACATGAACTTTGGCTCTTGCATAGTCAAAAAGGTAGGACCTGATTGAGAGAAAGAGTCCTGTGCTCTGATTGGCTGAGCGTTTGGATAGACACCAAGTCCACCTGCCCCCAAAGAGCTCATGTCCACCACTTGACGTTAACTCAGTACTTCTTCAGCTCCGTCTCCGATGCCGACTTGTTGGCTCTCCGCTTGATGGAGGAGAATTTGACGGCCAATACGATGATGGTAATGACGAGAGCCACGCCGAGCACCAACAGTATCCACTGTCCCACGGCGGCTTGGTTGCTGTCCAGGGACATCCCCAGGAAACTGACTTTACTGTCTGCCATTGCTTGAGCTGGAGAAGAAGTGGGGTGGGAGGGGAAAGTTAATGTTCAAGATGCTTTTGGGATGACAGGTCAGAGTTTAGTAAATTAACTGTGATATTTGGCCCTCGGAGCTCCACAGACACAACTTAAGTTGAAACAACGTACAAAAAATGCCTTGGGAAATCTCTATTCACAAAGAATGGTGCCAGGTTTCCTAGATATTAATCATAAAGATGGTCCATGGAAGTGGAGCAAGTAAGGGAAGGGATGGGGCAATAGTTCTTCCCTACAGAAAGTGTGAGCAGTGACTAGGCTGCACATCAGTTATATAGGGGTAATTGTGAACCCAGAGCCTGCTACTGGTAACCCCCTAAGATGGCAGACACAGCCAGTGGGGCCGGGGTAACTGGCACATACCCCTTTTCAATGTGAGGGTGAGTTTAAGATCTAGGTGGGCAGGATCTAGCTACCAATCTACTTGAAAGGGTGGCTGACCTTGTGGTTTGATGTACATTGGTGAGGTCTGACTGAGTGAGTGTTCTGTTTGAGAGAGAGGGCTGTGAAGACAGAACCACAGTGATACAAAGGCTTTGGTGTGGTAGCTGCACTGCTCCCTGCACCATTACATGATCTGGAGAGGTGGGTATTAGGCTCAGAATAAGCCACTAGTGAGTTACCGCTCACCATTCCAGAGGCACTAAAATGGTCAATATGTGGAAATCAGCCTTACTGCCACTATGGGTGCGTGTGTGTGTGTGTGTGTGTGTATGTATGAATGAATGTATGTATGTATGTATGTCAGGTCAGTCCCTTACACTCTGTCCAGGATGAGTATGTTCACAGTCCTGATGGTGGACTAGGCACCAGCCTAGACACAGTAGAAGCGGGCATCAGAGGTAGTCTATTCCCCAAGCCTGTTCCCTTTAGAGAAGGCATAAGGGGACATTTTCCCTTAAGACAATTGACTTGCACACTAGCCTGTCATCTACCCAGCTCATGGGCGCACTCAGAGTTAGAGATGGCATAGGGACTAGGTACAGAGTATCCAAAGGAGAAAGTTGATAGATTTATCTAGGTCGGGGTTCTCCCACGAGTTGTTTGTGAGTTACCAGTTACTCTCCAGGTGTCAATAAGTAGCTTATGACATGAAGCCCAACCCGGTGGGTCATTCACAGGGTCTGGAGCTGACAGGAGATGTCTCTTAAATTTTGCAAGTGCCAATTTGGTTTTGTTGCGGAGCACTGTGGTGTCAACCTGTGTGTGTGTGTGTGTGTGTGTTTGCGTGCGTGCGCGTGTGTGTGTGTGTGTGTGTGTGAGAGAATGCAGGCGAAACGTCAGCATCTCGAGTACAAGGTTAGAGAGCACAAGCCGGTGAGCTGAACAGGATCAGTCCAGAAGCGGAGAAGAGTAGGGTTGAGAGTTGAAACAGAGATAGGTAAGTTCCTCTTGTCATTGAAGAATGGATATGGAGTGTACACAAATGTTCGTATCTGTGTGCACATGCTAGTGTATGTGAGTACATTCACATTTCATGGTTTGTAATTGCTGGGTGTGATTGTGTACTCTTTCTGTGGTGACTCTCCCTGGCAGAAAAGGCCCCTCTTTTTAGTCTATGGCCCACCAGTGACCTTGGCCAATGGTTGACCATCATTGGCATGTTGTGGGTTCCCCTCACATAATGACAGCCCCCTTGCCACATTCTGGGCATCTGTTGCATTATGTTGGACATCCCAGACATGTGATGATTACTCAGGGGCATGTGAGGCAGATTCTGCCCATCTGAGGCAGTGATGAAAATTATAAACTGATGTGTAGAGACCAATTGTGCATTCACCCAGAAGTAGGAAAAACTAGTGTTTGTATTTTTCAGCAAGTGCAAGGCTTGGGTATGATAGAATGGAGTGTTTACTAAAAATGAAAATCTTACATTTGCTAGCATAATTTATATGTTACAGAATAAGCTGTTATTTGGAGACAAAGGGTGTAATTTATATGCTGGGAGTGTGAGAGCCCTGCCGTCAGGAGGATCTTAAGCCTCATTCAGAGGCTGAATATCCTATGACAGAACCCCTGACCTAGAAGCCCATCTGCCACAGACCACCAGGTCCATGTATCGAAAACCGCTACCTGTGTTGTGTGGGCTTCTGATGCATATTTTCCCGGCCTAGGACCGCCATGCACAGGATTAGAGGTAGCTGGCATTACGTGACTAGAAGGAAAATGATCAAAGGTGTAACACAGAGGGAGAAACTCCCTGCTCATCAGGGCCATTGTATTTTTGCATTTCAGAACAAACCTTTGCTTAGTGAATTTGTAATTGAAATACATGACATGGCTGTCATGGCATTAGATCTTTATATGAAAGTGCTAGTGTCATGTCGGTGGAAGCACTTTCATCAAGATGATTCCTGCCTAACCAGCGGGGATCTCTATAGGGTGGGGTCCTCCATAGGGCATTGGCCTCGACTGCCCCAGTATGTTAGCGGTCCACAAGCCAACTCACAGTCATCACCAAAATACTTGGAAATATGATATTTGAATGACAATTCTTGCAGACTTATAGAGACTTACTGCTGATGGCATTTCCTTAGTGGCAAAAGTCCTTGCTGCTATGGCTGCTATTTCGTTACTCGAGTGGAAGTATTTCCTATTGATAGAACATTTTATGATGTTACGATTGGTAACTCTGCATGGAATTATGGGTTAGTAAATACAACTAATCCTGTTTGGGTTGATAAATGATGCTATCTTGCCTGATGTGGTTGCTACTGCAAAAGTATAGTTTCTTACCTGTCGGTGTAGTTTTGCAGCTTGAAGACTTTTCTGGATTCACTATGCCGTGCATTATTCCGCCATCTAGTGGTTGGGTTCGGAATTGTAGTATTTCTTTTCTTTTTTTTTTTTTTCGTGGCCTGGTGGGCGTCGACATACCACCATTTGGTGTCCTTCTGTGACGTCGACGTGCTTCCTCCGGAAGCTCCCACCTTTGGTCGCCATCTTCGGATTCTTTTTTTCATTGTTCGTTGATGTTTCCCTTTATTTATTCCTCCTGTGTTTTCTTCCTGGCGGATGCGGGTGGGTTCGCTAGTGAATCCAGAAAAGTCTTCAAGCTGCAAAACTACACTGACAGGTAAGAAACTATACGTTTTGCAGCGTGAATCTTTTCTGGATTCACTATGCTATGCATTGACTTTGTAGCAGTTTGCTAGTCTTGCGGTGGCTGGGTGGAAGATGAACGCTGGTTTGTGAATATATGTTGTAAGACCTTCTGTCCTACTTGTGCTTCTTTGTTCATCTGAATGTCCACGCAGTAGTGCTTTGTGAACGTGTGCACTGAAGACCATGTTGCTGCTTGGCAAATGTCTTGAATAGGTGTGTTTGCTAGGAAAGCCACTGTTGCTCCTTTCTTCCTTGTTGAGTGAGCATGCGGTGCTCCTTGCAAGGTTTGACCTGACTGTTTGTGGCACAACTGTATGACTTGTGCGATCCATCTTGCAATGGTATTCTTTGTGACTGGTCGTCCCAGAAAACTGTTTGCAAATGAGACAAAGAACTGCTTTGTTTTCCTGCATTCCTTTGTTCTCTCTATGTAGTACATGACTGCCCTTCTGGCGTCAAGGGTGTGCAATGCTTTTTCTGCTTGTGTCTTTGGGTTTTGGAAAAAACTTGGTATTTGTATTGTTTGGTTAATGTGGAACTTAGATACCACCTTTGGCATAAAATGTGGATCAGTTCTCACGACGATTCTGTCATTATGTATTTGGAAGTAGGGCTCTTGTAGTGTTAGAGCCTGCAGTTCACTTACTCTACATAGTGATGTTATTGCTAACCCTGGGCAAAGCACTATGCTACGCTCGCGTAGTTTGCGAAGTTTGCGCTACTTCGCACAACGCGAATTGCACGTAGCACAGTGCAAACACGCGTAGCGTAGCATAGCGTAGTGCAGCGGTCATTTTTTGCTTGCTCGCGGTCCTCAACGTCAAGTTGGCGACCGCGAGCAAGCAAAATGGCATCCCGGCGAGATTCTCAACGCGGGGAGGTCAGGTTTCTCATTGCGAGTGGTCGCGTATGCTCGCGACCGCTCGCGATGAGAAACTACCAGTCCGCGTTGAGAAAGCTGCCGCTCGAGTAAAAGTCTACTCGAGCGGCAGTAAAAGACAGCTCGCACTGTGCAAGATGCCGTTTTCAATGATTGCACAGTGCGGACAAGCATCCGGCACTGTGCAATCATTGCGAACAGTGCACTACGCAGTTCGCGTAGTGCTACGCGTAGCTCGCGTAGTGCGAACTGCACTTTGCGTAGCTTCGCGTAGCGCTACTTCGCGAACTACGCCCAGGCTTAGTTATTGCCACTAAAAACCCCGTCTTTAGTGTTAGTATCTGTAAGGTTGCTTTGTGTATTGGCTCGAATGGCACCTTCATCATTTGTGCTAGTACCACGTTGAGGTTTCATGTAGGTGGTGGCACCCTCTTCGGAGGTGCTATCCTCTTTGCTCCTTCTAGGAATCTTTTGACCACTTGTGATGTGAAGAAACTCTTTCCTGTTTCTCCCCTTGTGTACGCTACTATTGCTGCCAAGTGTACCCTTATGGAAGCGTAGCTTAGTTTCTCCTGCAGCAAATATGTTAAATATTTTAGTACTGTTGATTCCCTTGGGATTTTCCTTGAAAGTTTTTCCTTACGGCACCAAAGGGAGAATCTTTTCCATTTTGCTGTGTAACACTTTCTTGTTGTAGGTCTTCTCGCCTCTCTGAGTACTGCCATTGTGCTTTCTGGTAGTTTGAGGTGATAAAATTCTAAGTCCTCAGGAGCCACGCTGCCAGGGTTAGGCTCTCTGGTTCTGGGTGTAGCACCTTTCCGTTTTGCAGAGATAGGAGGTCCTTCCTGTTGGGGAACTGGTGCATTGCCCCTTGTGACATCTCCATTATCTGTGAGAACCAGGTTTGCCTGGCCCACTGTGGTGCTATGAGGATCAGTGTCATGCGGCTGATCCTGCACTTGTGGAGTACTTTGTGTATCAGTGGTATCGGGAGGAAAAGCGTAAGCAAATGTCCCTGACCAGTCTATCCATAGTGCATTCCCTAAGGACTGTGTGCATGGTTGTCCGGACGCGAAGTGTTGGCATTTTGCATTTTGGGGTGTTGCAAACAGGTCGATTTGTGGAGTCCCCCATTTTTTTAAGATTTTCAGAATCTCTGCTTGATTCAACTCCCATTCGTGGGATGCTGATGTTTGTCTGCTTAGTCTGTTTGCTTCTATATTGTCTTTTCCTGGAAGATGAATTGCTAGTAAGTCTATGTTCCTTGGGATAGCCCATCTCCATAGTTCCTGGGCTAGTGATGATAGTGTTAATGATTGTGTTCCTCCTTGTTTGTTGATGTAAAACATTGTGGTTGTGTTGTCTGTTTGAATCAACACCCTCTTTCCAAAAAGCTCCTTCTGAAAGGCTTTTAAGGCTAGGAACACGGTCTTTAACTCCAGGAAGTTGATGTGCTTTATCGCATCCTGTTGTGTCCATAAACCCCTCACCTTGAGGTTGTTCATGTGCGCTCCCCTCCCCAGATGGGAAGCGTCTGTTGTAATGGTCACTGTAGGAGTTGGTTGTGTGAAAGGTCTCCCCTGTGTTATGTTTTTCCTGTTCCACCATGTCATTTCCTGAAGAACTGTTTGTGTGACAACCACTAGATCCTCCCAACTCCTCGTTGCCTGTGACCATTGTTGTTGAATCCATTCCTGGAATGGTCTCATATGTAGTTGAATGTTTGGGTCTAGATGAATGCATGAAGCCATCATCCCTAGCAGTCTGCCCACCATCCTCACTGTCAGAGCTTGCCCCTTGCGGTATAGCTGTGTCTCCTTCAGTATTGCTACTGTTCTCTTTGTGCTCGGGAACGCCTTCCCTAATGTTGTGTCGATTTCTGCCCCTAGGAATATCTTTATCTGCTCTGGTGTTACTGATGATTTTTCCCAATGTATTGAGAAACCGAGCTGGACCAAGGTCTCTATGACCCTTTGTATGTGCTGTTTGCAAAGGTTGTATGTGCTTGCTCTTACTAACCAGACGTCTAGGTATGGATAAACGTGGATTCCCTGTCTTCTTAGGTGGGCTGCTACTGCTGCTAGGCATTTTGTGAAGACTCTTGGTGCTGACTTGAGTCCGAACGCTAGCACCGTGAATTGGTAGTGGGTTTTGTCGATTACAAATCTGAGTAGGTTTTTGTGTCTGCTGTTCATGGGAATGTGCAAGTAAGGGTCCTTTAGATCTATAGTTGCCATGTAGTCCCCTACCTGTATCTGAGGTATTACTTCCTGTAAGGATGTCATCTTGAATTTTTGAGTCTTTATGAACTTGTTTAGGAACCTTAAGTCTAGTATAGGTCTTAATGTTCCGTCCACCTTTTGTATGAGGAAGTACGTTGAATACACCCCCTTGTTCCTTTCCTTGTGAGGCACCTTCTCTATGGCCCTCTTGTTTAGAAGTTCTTGTGCTTCGTTGAGCAAATGAGACAGTTCTATTTTTGCATGGACCCTGTTCTTTGGTTTTCTGCCTGGCGGTTGTTTTGCCAGTTCTATGCAGTATCCGTATTGTATTATGTTTAATATCCACTTGTCGGATGTAATCCTCTTCCACTCTTGGAAGAAATTTCCTATTCTGCCTCCTACTGGTGTGGCATGTTGGAGGGATTCTCTGTCCTTTGTGACCTATAACAAGACCTCTGAGGTCTTGTTAGAGTGTGCGCCAAGGTTGTAGTGCAGTCACTTGGAGGTGGGTTGCTGTCCCCCTCTATGCTGTTGGCCTCTTCCTCGAGTGCACCCTCGAAAGGATTGCCTCCCCTGTTGGTATTGCCAACCTTGTTGTTGTTGACCTTGTTGTTGGCCCTGGTTCCCTCCTTGGTAACCTTGTTGAAAGGTCTGGTGTGAGGCTACTGGCTGGTGGTTTCCCCTGCCTGCTGGTCTCTGCGATGGTGTCCCCTAAGCATACTTCTGAAATGCAGTGCCCCCATGGACCTTGCAGTCTCATTCTCCTTCTTCAGCTGAGTTAACTTGTCGTCCACAGCTGTTCCGAAAAGTTGTTCCCCGTTGAACGGGGTGTTCAAGATGTTACTTTGCACCTCTGGTTTGAACCCTGAGATTTGTAGCCAGGCGTGTCTTCTCTCTGTAACCCCGATCATCATCTGCCTGCTTGATGTCTCCGCAGCAGCAAGGGCTGAGATTAAACATGTATTGGCCATGTTTTTCCCCTCTTCCACCAAGTGGTTTGCCCTTCTGTGGAACTGATCTGGCAGATTTTTCAGCAGTTCGCCTACTACCTCCCAGTGCTGAAATGCGTGCCTATTGATTAATGCATTAGAATTTGCTATGCGCCACTGAATTGCGGCGCTCCGTTCTATCTTCCTTCCTGTGAGATCCATCCTTTTGCTCTCCTTGTCTGGTGGTGGGCCCACGTTAGTGGGTACATTAGCTCTCTTTCTGGCTGTGGAAGCTATTATAGAGTCAGCAGGTACTGAACCTCTGATGTACATTGGGTCCTTGGAGGAGTGCTTGTATTTCTTCTCACCCCTTGTTGTTACTGCCTTGCATGTGGCAGGCTCCTTAAAGGCTTCCTTTCCCTGGTCCAGCACACTTGGGAGCATGGGCAGGAACTGGCTTCTTGTCTGTGTGGGCAGCAAGGTCTCTAGGAGGAAGCAGGACTGTGGCTTTTCCTCCTCTAGCTGCACTGCATATGTGTCAGCAGCCCTCTATATCACCTGGATGTACATCCCGATGTCGTCGGGGGGTGAGGGCCTCGAAGGGTATGACTATCTCTTCTTCTGTCGAGTCGGCGTCGAGATCTTGCCACTGCATGTCTTGTGTCTCTGAGGTCGCCGAACCGTGATAGGTTTGGTCCTCTTCTTCTCCCTCGGCTTCGAAGTAGTATTCTTCTTCCTCCTCTTCGTCAGCCGGTTCTGGGGTTGTAGGAACCTGTAGTTCCTCGAGGTCTTTTTCGGGTTGTGTCGACATTTTCTGTGGGATCTTGAATTGCCTCATTGTCTCGTCGAAATCTTTCTTGCGCTGCAAGATACTTGCCATTTCGGCTTCGAGCCTTTTCTTTTTCTTCTCGAGCTCCGACGCTTGGGCTTCGGCGTCGAGATTTTCACTTCCACTCTTGGAAGAAATTTCCTATTCTGCCTCCTACTGGTGTGGCATGTTGGAGGGATTCTCTGTTCTTTGTGACCTCTAACAAGACCTCTGAGGTCTTGTTAGAGTGTGCGCCAAGGTTGTAGTGCAGTCACTTGGAGGTGGGTTGCTGTCCCCCTCTTTGCTGTTGGCCTCTTCCTCGAGTGCGCCCTCGAAAGGATTGCCTCCCCTGTTGGTATTGCCAACCTTGTTGTTGTTGACCTTGTTGTTTGCCCTGGTTCCCTCCTTGGTAACCTTGTTGAAAGGTCTGGTGTGAGGCTACTGGCTGGTGGTTTCCCCTGCCTGCTGGTCTCTGCGATGGTGTCCCCCTACGCATACTTCTGAAATGCAGTGCCCCCATGGACCTTGCAGTCTCATTCTCCTTCTTCAGCTGAGTTAACTTGTCGTCCACAGCTGTTCCGAAAAGTTGTTCCCCATTGAACGGGGTGTTCAAGATGTTACTTTGCACCTCTGGTTTGAACCCTGAGATTCGTAGCCAGGCGTGTCTTCTCTCTGTAACCCCGATCATCATCTGCCTGCTTGATGTCTCCGCAGCATCAAGGGCTGATTTTAAACATGTATTGGCCATGTTTTTCCCCTCTTCCACCAAGAGGCTTGCCCTTCTGTGGAACTGATCTGGCAGATTTTTCAGCAGTTCGCCTACTTCCTCCCAGTGCTGAAATGCGTGCCTATTGATTAATGCATTAGAATTTGCTATGCGCCACTGAATTGCGGCGCTCCGTTCTATCTTCCTTCCTGTGATATCTATCCTTTTGCTCTCCTTGTCTGGCGGTGGGCCCATGTTAGTGGGTACATTAGCTCTCTTTCTGGCTGTGGAAGCTATTATAGAGTCAGCAGGTACTGAACCTCTGATGTACATTGAGTCCTTGGAGGAGTGCTTGTATTTCTTCTCACCCCTTGGTGTTACTGCCTTGCATGTGGCAGGCTCCTTAAAGGCTTCCTTTCCCTGGTCCAGCACACTTGGGAGCATGGGCAGGAACTGGCTTCTTGTCTGTGTGGGCAGCAAGGTCTCTAGGAGGAAGCAAGACTGTGGCTTTTCCTCCTCTAGCTGCACTCCATATGTGTCAGCAGCCCTCTTTATCACCTGGTTGTACATCCCGATGTCGTCGGGGGGTGAGGGCCTCGAAGGGTATGAGTCTATCTCTTCTTCTGGCGAGTCGGCGTCGAGATCTTGCCACTGCATGTCTTGTGTCTCTGAGGTCGCCGAACCGTGATAGGTTTGGTCCTCTTCTTCTCCCTCGGCTTCGAAGTAGTATTCTTCTTCCTCCTCTTCGTCAGCCGGTTCTGGGGTTGTAGGAACCTGTAGTTCCTCGAGGTCTTTTTCGGGTTGTGTCGACATTTTCAGCAGGATCTTGAATTGCCTCATTGTCTTGTCGAAATCTTTCTTGCGCTGCAAGATACTTGCCATTTCGGCTTCGAGCCTTTTCTTTTTCTTCTCGAGCTCCGACGCTTGTGCTTCGGCGTCGAGATTTTCTGGCTTTCTCTTGGCGCTTACCGACGTTGAAGTCGAAGCTTGCTTCGCTCTCTCCTTTTTCGACGTTGAGGAGTCCTTATTGTGACTGCTCTTCGACGACTTCGTCTTATCAAGGGTTTTCGCCGTCAGGGAGTCCTTGTCAAAGGAACCGACGGACTGTTTGTCCTTGGACGCGCTCGCGGTCGCCGAATGCTTTGACGCCGGGGCTGTTTTTGAGGACTTAGAGCCACTCTTTCGGGGCTCGGTCGGCTGTTTAGGGGTCGCTGTCTCCCTTACCTCCTTCGGGGTTTTCTTTTCGGTGTCGACGACTTGGACATGCGCGTCCTCCTTGCCCTCGGGCCCTTCGGCGACGTTGTCATCCTCGCTGGAGAGGCCCAGGTCTCGAAGCGACGGAGGTGGTCCTTGACCCTGCATGTTGTAATTCGCTCTTCTTTGCCTCTCCCTCACCCTCAGAGTCTTTGGGGTGAACGCCGAGCACGCGTTGCAATCTTCGGAGCCATGGTCGAGCGGCAGGCAAAGGTTACAGACCGGGTGCTGGTCCTTCTGTGCGTACTTGTGGTGGCAATTGTCGCAGAACTTGAATGGTGTCTTGTCCATTACAGCGCCCAGGGAGCCCCCTGTGTGCACATTCTCCGTAGGACGTCGAGGTTTCGTTGTTTTATCCCCATCTCTGCGTCCCGGTTCACCGCCTCGAAGGCCGGTGTGTCAATAAGTTGTTTTCTTGCTTTTCTAGATGATTTTCGTGGATTCTTCTCTCCAAAGTTCTGGAGCTCTTTCCGTCTCGTTCCAGAACCAACGGCGGAAAAAAAGAATCTGAAGATGGCGACCAAAGGTGGGAGCTTCCGGAGGAAGCACGTCGACGTCACAGAAGGACACCAAATGGTGGCATGTCGACGCCCACCAGGCCACGGACAAAAAAAAAGAAAAGAAATACTACAATTCCGGACCCAACCACTAGATGGCGGAATAATGCACAGCATAGTGAATCCAGAAAAGATTCACGCTGCAAAAGTGATATTTTTAGTAGCTCATTGACAAAAAGTAGATCTCATTATAGAAAAGGTTGGAGACCCCTGACATAGGTACTTTGGGTATTTTTATAACTCCATGGAATTCGCGAAGTGAAACTCCGTGAGTTCCGCCCACCCCAAGTACATAAGTGAGTAGCTAGGTGAGTGCGTAATTGATGCCATATGTGCCAGGATGTGGATGCGCAGGTGAATTAATCAATGTCCCACTGGAGAGAATTGAAATGAAATCTAATGGATACATTGGATGGGAAGGGATTACACAGAGAGGGATGGCGTGGAATAGCGAGATTCAATATAGGGTTTGTCAAAGTCCGGATTTGGACAATGCATTGTATTATACACACCTCCTCCTTCATCACACTGCTGAGAACAATGCCCCAAGAAGACAAGAGCACCTCTCTGGTCCCTCACACGTGACACCAAAACACTTCCCACAGAGGGTCACAACAAATGCAACACTGCAAACCACTCACAACTCCCACAGTGTGGCGAGCTACCCGTCAGAATATGCACGCGGAACACCCCAATAGGGTATGAAGAGATATATACATGCGACGATACAATACAATTGTGTATAACAAAAATATCCTGTGATAGATTTCGAAATACAATACTGTAGTTAACCAGTAGAGGGCAGGAATGAGCCAATGCCACACATTTATTTTTAGAGGAAATGTAGTACTGCTACACCTCAGTGGCCCTCCCTCTCCGTAGACTAATGGATGAATTGTAGTATTAGATGCCCCCAAGGGAGCACTGATGGTGGTTTATTCACACAGAAGTCAAGATGACGTGTCTGCTTTGGCCGGCTCCCTTTGACATGGCTTACCAGGGCTCCAGTTGTAATCGGGCCAGCCAATGGTGTCCCCATTCTTCTTGTTCTCCTGAATGAGCCAGTCGGTCAGTGGCTGGAAATACTTCATCAGAGCGTCAGCAGACATGTTCGGCTGGCCTGTGATCATCTGCATGGCCTCTGGCCATGGCTTGCTGTAACCCAACTTCATGGCGTCCCTGCAGGGGGAGGAAGAGGTCATCAGGCAGTTTAGTACAGTGCCCTAAGCAAAACTGGAAATCACACACACTCTGAGAAAGAACTGCACTGCAGGCCCACTGCATGGCTCTATTAAATATTACTGCACCGCAGGTACATATTACATTTGTTCGGACGTGCTGCACTGCAAGCTGATGTCATGGCTATGTTTAAGGGCACAGCACTGCATGTCAACTTCTTGTTCGTGTCACGGATACGTTTGGGGGTACATTAGTGCAGATTCAGCACTGCAAGCCCACATTGTGGTCGTGCAATGGACACTATTGGGGGAGCGGCACTGCAGGCCCACATCTTGTTTGAGAAGGCACTGCAGGTGGATGTTGTAACACCGTTTGAAGGTACTGCACGTCAGATCCACACCATAGTCGAGATAGAAGATACTGCACTGCAATTTGATGTCATGGATACGTTAGGGGGTACTGCACAGCCAGTCCATGCCATGGCCCAGTGAAGGACACTGCACTGCTGGGTCATGCCATGCACATGTTAAGAGACACTGTACTGCAGGCTGGCATTGTTGTTAGGTGGTACTGCGTTGCAAGTCCACGTCTGGGCTCAGGAGATGTAGCGCTTCATGTTATGTTAATAGGATTTATATAGCGCATGGCTACCCAGAAAGGGTTTCCCGGAGCTTTGCCAACTAAACATGTTCATGTCATGGACATGTTTGGGGGTACATCACTGCTGGTCCACAGGTTTAGGAGACGCTACATCACAAGCTCATGTAATGGATTAGTTAGGGGAGTAGCACAGCACGCAAAAGAGTGTATGCCTCAACTTCACAACACACTCTGAAAGACACAGATCATCCCAAATTGCTAAATGTTAATCACTGACCACAAAATACAATACTGCACAGCATGTACATGTACACACATAGATCCTGCACAGCATGTATGTATACAACACATTAGCGTAGCACATAATACACTATACACAAAACAGTGCACAGACCAGATGCAACATCGTGAAAACATAGCACAGACATCACAACACAAAATGTACTACACAATACATTGTGCATCATCACACGCTAAATATCATTACAACTTACAAATGCCACATATAAGACATAGCACAATACTAAACATCTAGTTTACATCTTAATGTATAGTGCACAAAAGAATTAAACACACATGACATTGCCCTCGGAACACACCCAAGCATTGTGCAGTGTTACTTGATCCTCACTACTGCTGTGTTGAGCCTGAACTGATGCATCCAATGGGGAATAACCCCTAATAATGTATGCATGGAGATATTAAGGCCTGACTTTACTCTAGCCTCACCATCCCAGCTTCTCTGTGCAATGTCTGGTGTGTACCGGATGCGTACCCTGACCAGATCCTCACAACCCAGGTATCCTATAGGTATTGCAGCTGTTGAGGCATGCCTTTAGTCGAACGTCACCATCTCAGCATCCTGTGTAAACCCGCAGCTTTTTAAGTGTGCCTTGACTCAATCACCACCCCAGAACCCTTCAGTGCTTCCAATCCCAGAACTCTTGAAACCGAGAACTACCCTTAATGCTACCCTTCCCTGAAATCTAAAATCCCTTACTACCCCTTCCTGCTACCCTTTCCTGAGCCCTAAAAGCCCCTATGTGCACTTTAATACTACCAAACCCTAAACCCTACCAACCATTTCCCCGTTACCCTTTCCTGGATCTTGAACCCCTCTTATTACCCCTTTACTCACCCTTCTCTGAATCCTAAAATCCCTTAACTAACTCTTAACACTACCCTTCCCTGAGCCCTAAAAACCCTGCCTACCCTTTAATGCTTGTCTGGTGTCCCTAGGATAAGCTCCATGATACGAGATGGGGAGGCCTCCAGGGCACACACTCAGGGATGTACCTTCTCATTACTTACCCAAGAAGCTTTCCTGCTTCTTTGGACTTGTAGATGTCGCATTTGTGCAGAGGCCCTGTCTGGTTGGCTGCTTTACACAGGGCCTCGTGGAACTGGAACTGGATCACAAAACTGACAAAGTACCTGAAGTTTGAATAAAACACAACATGGTGACTGATACAAGACCCATACATCCTTGAGCCTGCAGATGCAATTTCTAGGATCCTCATTACCCCCGGTAAGCATATTTATCAAAAACACTGCACAGATCGCAGCAAAGTTACATTTCTTGGTTCTGTTAGAATATGTATGTATGATTATATGTATGTATGTGTATATGTATGTATGTATCGAGTATTTGTATTGGTGGAACATAGCCAAAAGCAGTAAACGGTTGTACACGGTCAAATGCAAGGAAACAGTCAACACGTGTCAGTAAGTTTATTGCATAGTTAATAAAAACCATTATAAAAATCATGGTGTCAATTCACTCCACTCGGTAAATATAAAATTAATTAAAAGTATAAGTTGCTTGTTACCTTAACATTAGATAAGCAAACTACAGCAAACTAAAATATCAAAGACATGTAGTACCTGGCAACTTCCCAGTTTCACTTATATACAAAACCATAGTCTTTGTGATTTGCTAAAACCTCCATCAGCTCATTGATGCAGATACGGGTGCGAAGGCTTTAAGTAATAAGTCATTTTGACCCAATTGAGTTTTCCTCAGAGTACCTTAATACTATAAATCGCCCAGTAACTTCTTGAACCAGTTCAGGAATTTTGTACCCGGCAAGTTAGGGGGGTTGAGGCTGTGCTGGTTTGAAAGATGGTGCTGAGGCATGATGTGATCATATTTGACCAGGCCCTGGATGAGACGTGCTGCTGCTGCATGTAGGATGCACTGAAGAGGAGCCAGTTTGGAGTCCAGGGGGCCATGGAGCAGGGTGTTACCACCATCCAAATATAAGAGGGCTTGAACAACAGTTCTGAAGTCACCTTCTGGGAGGAATGGTTTAATTTTCTTCAGTAGAGAGAGCTGGTATCATGCCTTCTTTGTATTCTTGCCACTGTTTTCCTTTAGGGTGAGGTTGGTGTCTAGACTGATTCCAAGAGACTTGGCAATGTCAGTGCACTCTTCGGTTCTTTGTGTCGTGTTCTTTACATTTTTCAAGTGGTTTTGGTGTCCATATGACAAATTCAAGACCTATTCTTAACAGCCCAGCCAACAAGTATCGACGAGACCTAAATAATGAAGCACTTAGGGCCAGATGTACGACCCTTTTTTGCGGTCGCAAAAGGGAGATCCTCCCGTTTGCGGCCGCAAAAAAGGGTAATAGCATGTACAAATGCTATTTTGCGAGTCACCCTTTGTGAGTATGTGGGAAAATATTTTTTAAGAGCAGGCAGTGGTCCCAGAGACCACTGCCTGCCTTTAAAAATATGAAACTGAAAAGTTTCATTTTTCTTTTTTAAATGCATCCCGTTTTCCTGCTTTATTAAAAAGCAGTCTCAGACATGGTGGTCTGCTGAGCCCAGCAGGCCACCATCCCTGGGAGGGCTGGCATTCACAATGGGCTCGCAAATTGCGAGAGGCTCATTAATATTAATGAGCCTCGCAATTTGCGACCCCATTGGGAATCGCAAAACAGTGTAAACACACTGTTGTACATTTCATTTAGCGCCTCGCAATTTGCGACTCTCAATGTGTCGCAAATTGCGAGGCGCTAAATGAAAGGGTCGTACATCTGGCCCTCAGTGGATTAACAAAAGATGTAGTCAGTCCAGATATTAATTCTGTGTGCCAGAAGCAGAGTGCCTGAGAGACTTGTGCAACAGATGGAGGATTATAACTCCAGGCATGAGTCTAAATGTGCTTAACAAAGAGCTTATTTACTGGGCAACTGTTTCCACTCAACCTAAAGTGTAAGAAATGAGACTTCTACGTACCAATGTGCTAAGTTAAGTAGTTCACAATAACAAGGTTGTAGTGTGGGGAGTCTCACCATTTATATACAGGCTGTGTACACCCCTGATGTATCTTTATACATGGACACATATTTAGACCCATACTTGGAGTTATAGCCTTAACACTATTGCAAAAGCTCTCACAACTTCTCTTCTCAGTAAATAGTTAGAATAATTGAACTCAATAATTGCAAATTGTAATAATATTCTAAACCTGTTTAGTAGTAAAGAGTGTGAATGGCTATGGTGTCGGTGATGTCTGCATCAGGGCGTAGCATGAATTGTGCACAGATGAGAATGTGATGGATCGCCTGTTTTGAAGGTGATAGTGCATGTCATTGGGTTGGAATGTATAAGGCTGCTGGGATTAGAGATCTATGTGTGTCTGTTGTGAGCAGTGTCTTTTGTAAGGGTGATTTTGATCATTCTGTATTTAAGGTTACCTAGTGGGGTTTTCAAACATATTGTGACATTATTCACTGGAGGACCCTTTTAGGTTTAAGAAGGGGAAGAGTAGACACACCTACATTGTATTTCATGATGCCATAGTCAGTCATCGAATATTCAATGTCACCTGTAAGTATGACCCTTTTAATGCATATACTGTGGCAATCACATGAGTGTCCTGTGCAGCTTTATTTTTCATGCAGGCACAATATGATATTATATCAGGATACCTCACATAGGGGACATTGGCAGGAACGTGAAACTTTGCACCGGCATCAAAATCCTCTTCTGACCTGGGCACTGGTGGGCACAATCCTTGGTATTTCAGCCTGGATGGGGCAGAGGAACAAAAGCAGTGAATATGAAGATAAGAATGATTGTCTCCTGTCTGCACTCACAGCTATGTTTACACCATCCTCCTGAAACTGCTGCCTAACACAAGCATTCTGATTGTCAAAGAAAACTTACATAGGGGCATATTATCAACAACCGGCGATAAATATCGCTAAGCGCACTTAGTGCTAGGATATTTATCGTCGGCGATCGATAATTTTATCGCTGAGATAGCGTGCTATTAGCAACGCTTATCTCAGAATCGATAAAATTCCTGGCGCAGCCAGTCAAATGTCCGATTATCGCTGGAAATCCAGCGATAATCGCATCGACATTTGGGGATAGCTTGTTGATAGGGCTGGGCATACTTAACCATGATATCCACCTTCCATTGGATATCATGGCTAAGTCAAACTAAAAGCATGCGTAAGGAAAGTAGCGTTAACCAAGGTTAGCGCTACTTTTCTCATCGCTATGCTTGTTGGGGATTCCCTTGATAATTGGAGAAATGTCGGTTAACGACATTTCTCCAGTTATTTTGGGACGGAACGCTCCACTTTGCATCTCATTAGAGATGCAAAGGTGGCGTTATGGAAAAGGGCGATAGGGCAAGGATTCACGCGATAGCGTGGCCTTGCTAATACAGCGATAAAATTATCGCCGCTTTTCGTCTGAAAACAGACGCTAAAGCGGCGATAATTTCTTATCGCCGGCTTGATAATATGCCCCATAGTGACTTGTAATATGAGTGGATTGGTGAAAGGTGTTTTTATGTTAATTATTCACTGACGAAGATCCCTAGCCTAGTCCCTTTCACTATTCTGTGACTTTGTGCACATTTGGCACCCAGGGGAATGAGCTGAAAACTGGTCTAAATTTACTTCATGTAGGAACACTGATGCCTTTTGCTAGTGCTTGCTAGGTGATTATCAAGAACTACCTTGCCAAGAA
Organism: Calotriton arnoldi; assembly: GCA_963921515.1. Lineage (NCBI taxonomy): Eukaryota > Metazoa > Chordata > Amphibia > Caudata > Salamandridae > Calotriton > Calotriton arnoldi. Next base: position 701,808 of record CAWUFW010009666.1, read on the forward strand.
CCAGTCTTAACCTGATGTGTTTTCCCTAAATTAAGGTCTTTTCAAAAGGAGATCTTTGTTGTCTAAATGTGTGAAACGTCGTGCCCTTCTCAAACCACCATATCACGGTGGAAGTAATGCTGAAGTGATGTAAAAGAACAGTTTTCTCTGACTGTATGTGAAGGAGACACTGGCCAGTCAAGTAGGCTTTCAATTCTTCCAGAGTCTGACACTGCTGTGCTCTGCCCCTGCAGAGGCATGTAGGCTGTTCAAATTTGAATGGCACATGACATCAAAGAACTGCTTACTTGTGTCCAAAAGTAACTATAACTCACGTTTTTGCCATGCACTGCTAATTATCTCCCATATTATATCACTCAGGGTATGTTCTATGACCTCATTGATAACACCACTGTACCAATATATATATATTACACAGTGACGGTAGCCACTGTGCAAGATTTTTTGTCTTGCTAGCAACTTTGGCGCCCTTTGTGCATCTTCATGAAATGCTAAAAAAATGATTCATCCACCTCAGCTCCTTCTTGGAAAGCTTTGGGGTGGCCTGTCAAGTGAAGTCCGAGAAAAAGGGGTGTCCCAAAAAGTGATTTCCCCATACAAATTTAGACATTGCTACAGCCAAAATGGCCAAACGGAATTACATCAGATCTGGGTGAACTTTACGCAGAAAGTGTGTTTTTTGTGATTTGGTGAAAATCTGTTCTGCCACTTAAGAGTAATTCAGCTTCAAAATGTGTAGATATCTAGTGTACTGAGTGAGAACCAAGGGGGAAAAAAGGAAAAATTAAGCATTCTGATTGACTGGTCCGACACGACTAGGACCAGTCCCACGAGACTGAGTTCCAGAATCAAATAGTTGCATCATGAAGTGAAATGTTGTGGCCACCATTTTAGAACTCAGGGGCTCAGCCCCTGAGTCATGAATATTAAAGAGGGAAGGGTAGTGGTCCCTGACCCCCTGGCTCTTATGGAGGGTTCCTAGAGAAATCTCCTCAGAGTCAAAGAACAAATATTCTTTTTTCATGTTGCAGGGGACTCGTGGTGCTTTCATGGTAATCAGCACACCCTGCAAAAATTTGCTGGAATACCTCAAAATTACAGCGGGATTGAGACAAGTTTACTGTGGGACCAAAGCAAAAGACAAAAATAAGCTGGGTGGGCGTCTGTTGGTTTTGCGCGGCTGTGTGGGTTTGGCCAGCAATGAGGGGCATTATGGGTCATTCCCGATTTGGTCGCCTGCGGGGTTTGAGCGCCGAACCCCACACCTTGCGTGACCAAAGGCTGTGCACTGTGGGGGGCTGGGATTGTTAAGTATGGTTATAAAATCTTACTTCACATTTAAAAAAAACTAGAATTTCACTTAAACAAATGGTAAAATAGATGTTATAGTCTGGCACGGCAATACCTTACTTTATATTTAAAAAACCTAAGAAAGTCACTGAAAAAACCCCAAAGAATATAGTGATGCTACAGTTAGGTGAAAACATCAGTTAGAAAATACCATTTTAAACAAAAAAAAATACTGAAAATCATTAGTTATATTTAACAGAAGTAACTATAACATGCACACTTGTCAGGCACTGCTTATAACCTCACAAATTACATTATTCATGACAAGTTCTAGATATCATTGCTAATATCACTGATGACATCTGACATTATATTATTAATTACATCACTCTGCAAGGTGGGGTGCCCAAGTTATAATTACTTCACTTAACTGTAACTGGTGAATTTCAGTGTTTTGTTTTTTTAGCTTAAAATTTTATTTTTAACTGACATTTTCAACTAAATATAACGTTACTTTTTCCTTTGTTTTTCTCAGTCAATTTAAATACATATACACACACACACACACATATATAGGTACACATGTGTATATCTGAGACCGGTGAGCAGCAGTGCTCTTAAATTCCCTATTTCTCATTGTGCTCATCACCAACCTTAGATGCCTTGTCTCCCTGATTTATGCTATTTTTCTATTGTATTTGTTTGCCTGGAAGACTATGTGCATGTCTCTTACTTTACTCTGGCTCGGGGTAATTTTAGTGTCTTGCTTTCCAATGCCTGCAAAACTCTTCATCTTCGATCAAGAACTTCAGATATTGGCAAGGAGGTTTTTTCTGCCCATAATGACTTTTTCTCTCCTGGCTTGGACCCTCTGAATGAGACATATGACACCTTTCATGTGTATATTAAATATAGGGTGGCACCATGGCCAGTTAGACGAATCATCTTCTCTTCAGTCAATCAAGTAGGGAGGGAGAAAGACATTAGCTGGGTCCATTTTTTTTATATCTTCTCACATTGAATCACAGGTATCGTTAGTGCTCACAACTCGTTTGTACATAAATGAGACTTGCCCTGCTCATACTCAGCTTTTAGCCATGTTTTGACCTGCACAACTCAACGTTTGACTTGCAATTGTCATGTGAGTAGCACTTTTCACACTCAGCTGAGATCTTACTCTGTTTGCAGACTCCATAGACACGCTGACATGTGCATTCTCAAATACTTTCATTCAGAGATAACGCAGACTTCAAGTTTTGATTCTCATCTAGCAATGCACATCAGCTCCATAAAGACATCACTTAAATTATTTATAATTAATAATACACTGACTTCACATTTTTTCAGGGTGAATATACTTTCTAAGGATGTGACAATAATTAAACTTCACCTGATCATTCCATGACTACACTTTCAGATATTTCCAATTGAGCACAAATATTACATATTTCAAAGGTTGAGTCTACAATTCGTGAAATCTCAACAGCTAACACTTCGCTCCTTGGTTAGACATGATAGTACACCACATTAAATGCTAGGTAGGACACTGGGATGAGTATCGGAGAACCAGGCAGCATGCTACTCAATTCACTCCTGAAATAAATCCATCGATTAGGCTGGAGGTTTGATTGGCTGAACTTGATATCAGGGTTCTTTGTGGAGGAACAAGTAATTTGAAGATGCAAATACACTTCGACTTGTCCCACCGTACTCAAAGACAAAGGCTCACCTGAGGTTCCACCATTGCTGGTTGTACTCTGTCTCCGGGATCCGCCCATCAAACACCTTCCACCGCCATTGGTCCATGAGGTACCCGAAGGGCAGGAAGGCAATCTTATCCAGGGCCATGCTCATCAGGTAGTTAATGTCACTCTCTACAGTTAGAGAAGAACACATGTGGCATAAGTTGTATGAACACAAATGCAGCAAAGAAATTAAATTAGCCTTCCCTGTCTTCAATCACCACCTCAAACAAGCAGTGGATGGCCTCATTTTGGGAATGATCACCCAACATCATGACCAGTGTCTAACCAATTACTAGATCACTGTTTTCCCTTATGAAACCATAACAAAACCTCAAGGTCTCAGCTCCTCCATTTAATATTGCACCTCTTTCTTCAAGAGTACAACTCCAGTTTAAAGACCACACCTCCTGCTTTAAGATTACACCTCTTAATTTAAAATTGCACTACTTTATTAATTTCTACATCTCCACAATTGAGATCACACCTCATTTAGAATCACACGTCCTCTACCTAGAACACAGCACCTGGGTCAAGAAGATAACACCTGCTCCTTTAAGATCATACCTCCTCCTTTAAGATTACACTTTCCCATTAATTATTGCACCTCCTTTTTTAAGATTGTGCCTCCTCCTTCAAGATCTCCCACCCTCCATCGATATATACCAGCATCTCCTTTAATATCACACCTCCTGCTTCATTATCACATATCCCCTTTCAAATCACATTGCATCCATGCATCAAACGTATTAATTTGCTACTAATCCTCGTGTTTCAAGATCACATCTCTTCCCCTCATTGCTACACCACCTCCATAACCACTTTCTTACATCAAGAACCCATGTTTTTTCTTCAATGTTACCTCTCCTCATCTTTCAAGATCACACCTCTTACTTCAGTACTACTCCTATGATTATTAAACCTTCATTAAAACCCCACTTCAACCGTAAAGATCACTCCTCCCTAAAAATGTATCATACTTTCTTCTTTCATGATCATACTCCCATTAAAGTCATCTTTTAAGGTCACAGTACCTCTTAAATATCATACCAACCCCCGCCATTAAGTAAGACGTTTGATCTTGACAAAGAAGGCACCACAAAATCTTTTTTTTTCACAACAACACCACATCCATCAAGACTGTATTCTTCATTCAAGATGAAAACTCTTCCCGTCACAACCACAACTCCAATCCTTAAGTCCAAACCTGCTCTTTCAAGAACATACCAGTTCCTTGTAATATCACCTCCTCATTCTAAAAGCAAATCTCCTCCCTTAAAGTACCACCCTCTCTCTTCAACACAATACCACCTTATCCAGGGATCGATGTGCTCCAAAGCCAAGCTCTCTCTTAGACCAGAACACCAAACCTGTATAAGAGTAGACCTTCCCAATGCAAACCTATTCTAGTCCCCATGACATCACCCTTCTTCCCTCGAGATCAGACCTCATCATAGTAGACTACATTGTCCCTCCATCTGACCATCTTAGAAGTGGGAATTCAAGTTTTGACATTTCCTCTTGAGAAGGAATACACAAATAATCAGGCAGAATTTATTAAGGGCACAAAGTTTGGAGTCTACAAGAAGTGAGCGCTTAAATGATAGTTGGTACTGCAGCTAGGCCTCTATCGCTCAGATCTGAGGGGCGCTTCCTATGGATAATGACATTTAGAATGATAGCTGTCTCCTAAGGCACAATGTCAGCACCTGTATTGCTTTCCACTTTGTCCAGAAGGCCGATGCTTTGTAGGTGGCTGGGTGTAGCGACGGACAGCGCCAAGACATCACCGATGGCCTCGTGGAAGCCAGGGTTGGCTCCATCCCTGAAGGAAACGGGCTGATCTTTGTACTGCAAGAAGTACTGGACGTGTCCCATCTCATGGTGAACAGTGATCAAGTCATCCATATTTACGACAGTGCACTGCTTGATCCTACAGTGATCAAAGAAGATGTAAAAGTACATCAATGTGCATAAAAAGATAGAAAGGAGCAATCGAACCCAAGAGAGAGAGGGAAACACAACAGAGATACAGGAGATGCAAGAGATAAGAAAGAAGCAGGAAAGTAAGAAATGTGAATAAAAGAAAGAAAAATAACAAAGAAAGAAAGAATGAAAGAAATAAAGAGAGAAAGAAAAAAGAAACAAACAAACAAACAGAGAGAAAGAAAGAAAGAAATAGAGAAAGAAAGAAAGAAAGAAAGAAAGAAAGAAAGGGAGGGAGGAAGAAAGAAAGAAAGAAAGAAAGGGAGGGAGGAAACACAGAGAGAGGGAGGGAGGGAGAAAAGGGATCAAGAAGAAAGAAAAGACGAACTAAAAAGAGAAAGAAGGTAAATATAAAAGAGAAAACATGAAGAAACATATGAAACAAAGAACACAAAGTAAACAAGAAAGAAAGAAAAACAAGCAACGGAAGGGAGAAGGGAAGCAAGGAAGCGAAGAAGCTAGAAACTGAAATGTAATTGGCAGTTTGACCGGTCAACACTTTTTTGCAGCCGGGATAACATAAACGCAGTTTCTAAACCACTGCTGAGCGAGGAGGGACCGCGACTGACTGCAGCGGAGGAGCGGGGATTAGTGCTTAGCAGCCCGGTGCTCCCAGGGGCCGGTGACTCATGCCGCTGAGGCAGAGCAACACGTCAGCGGAGCAAGCCGTGCCCGAGCCCCGCTGCTGCCTGCGCATTCCGCTCTGAGTGTACCTCTTATCTCTCTCAGTGACACCTCGCCCCTCCCCCTCCATTCTCTCAGATGTCCTTCCTTTCCAGCTTCGGTTCAATTACCCAGTGAGTCTAACACAACTTCCAACTAGAGGCCATGCAGTACTCTGACACCCACCTGTGGGTTTGGTGGCCATGTTATGCTACAGTTTTTATACAGTGCCCACTCACCCAGGGCTTTAAGTGGGCCGGGTCCTGCTCGGCAGTTCTTAAAAGCAGGTGCTGAGACTGGTCCGTATCGGGCTCTCTATTTTTGCCCTCACCCTCAGGGTGAAAACAAAAATCTCAATTTTGCAGCAGGACCACTGCTCAAAGCCTTAGATGTAACTTAAACAGGCTCATCATTTCAGAACTGAAGCATTTTCAATATTATATGCAACAAAGCCATAGTTGTTGCTTATTTATCTTATGCAACTAACAACCATTGACAAAGCCAATAGTCCTGGCTTGTTGTAGGTATAATGTCACTTGTTGTATCATATCTGGATGCAATGACAGAAACAGCAAACTTCCAGTTGGGCGGCACACTATGCTAAGCACAGATTTTTAGTTTACATGTTTTAAGCCACGCCCTTAATTGCATCTGACACGCTCCTTTGAGAGACCCCCAAGTTTTTTCATCCCACTTAAAGACCTTCACTCACCTATTAAACGGACTAATAGCACTTTTGACACAGAGGGTGTGGCGGAGGTTGTGGGCTTGCCCACGGAGACATTAATTGTTAGTGGACTGACCTTGACTACAGGTGAGCATGGTAGGTTTTCCAGCCATTGTGTTCAGTAGGGGGTGTGTTGCTGCCTGCCAATCAAACCTGGGTGGGAATAGTGCATTTTTGGGCTGTCTCTGTGGTGTGCATCATAGTAGGGTGTGCATCTTTTTTACCCTCAGCCAGACATGCCAGGTGTGCGGTGAGGACTGTGATGTGGGGTCTTGTCAGAGCTCTTGTGTTTGAGGAGTGTTTACTCTGTTCCTCTCCCTGTCCTTCCGGACACTAGACCGCCAGCTGCCTTAACCAAGCAAATGCATGACTCAGGCAAGCGTTGTTATGCTTGCGGGGAAACAGCACGTGTGGCTCAGCCCGCATTGTAAAGGCCGTTTTCTGTGTTTACTGAGTGGCTGGGATTAGGTTTCCTTGTGTAGGTAAGCAGACGTGAGTGAGCAAGGCCTTTGGAAAACTGTGGTCCGTGTTTAAGACTCAGTTCGGTTTCTCCTTAGCATTGGTGTAAAGTTTTGTTTCCTATAGGAATGGCTCCTGTACCCAGATCAACATAAAATTAGCTGGTGCGTAAGCTATTCAGTAAAAAAAATATCCTGATCTAAACTCTTACTCCTGAATAAATTATTCCGGAAAACATATCTCTTACTTTCACTTATCAGCCGTTTATTTGCGTGGATGGATTCTATGCAGTATTATAATTGGTTACATCACCTATGCAGAAATCCATATTGAAAGGTGGAGATCTTATCCCTTCCACAAGTGTTTCACTCTGAGGGGTATAGTATGAGCCTTGAACTTTTTCAAGACCTACATATTGAGACACGTGCAGAGAAACATCTAAATGTGGTGTGAGTCCGAAACCTTACATCTGGTACCACAATAGTCATTGCTCTCAATAGCACAGTCTGCACAGTCACCAGACTTGCTTCCTGGTAGTGTCGTACGACCATGATGAAAATATATGAAATAAAAATCTATTTATAAAGCACGCTTGTTACCTCAAAAAGAAGTCTCCTGGCGCTGTCAGGCCTTTCTGAACAGAAAAGTAAAACATGCGACTGGAGAAAAACAGCTGGACTGTCATGTTGAACAGGTAGGTCTTTGATTGCTTCCGTAAACTGTCATGATTGGACTGGCAGAAAGAAGCATGGGCATGGCCTTCCATGCTTTGGATGTAACGACAAAGAGCGGCCTCCCTTCTGGGCTTTTTGTATCTGGGAACTGAAATCAGATATTGAGAGTGGGAACGCGTACCATGCAAATATAGAGGACATATAGTTGTCAGATCCAGCATTGGTCACCGCTTTATAACAGAGACATAATGCCTTAAGAATACTTCGGTGAGTGATAGGTGACCAGTGAAGCTGGCGAAATTGAGTGGAGATGGACCATGGATGCAGCAGCATTTTGTAATACCTGTCACCTCTGGATTAGAGATTTGGGAAGTCCAACTCATAAGAAATTGTAATAGTTCAGTGTGCAAATTATTGGAGCTTGAACTAGGGTTTTCCTAGCAGAAGATGGAAGGAAGGGGAGGATCTTCCTGATCACATTGAGCAAACAGGCACAGTAATGATTTAAAGTGTTTGTCAAAAGTAAGTTTGGAATCAAAGATGATTCTTAAATTTCTGGCTTATTGAGAAGGAGCTGTAAAAGGTCCCAGCACTTCTGGTCATCATCCATCGAATGACAGGGTACGGTTGCCAAAAATGACCACCACTTTCTTATACCCTTATACCTGAGGGGAAGAGATGTGATCTTATCAGAAAGCTGTATTTCAACCCGTTAGCTACCTCCTTGAGGCATGAGGAGAATTGTTGAGGAGAATTGTTGAGCAAGCTTTTCTGTGTCTACATCTAGCCTTATGATAAATTGGTTTTCATTGGTATAGGCATAGAACTTTAAGCCAAAAGAATTGATAAATCTAGCTAGTGACGCTAGAGATTAAATAATGGGACGTAAGGCCGTTCCTTGATGTACACCCGTAGGGGTGGGTTTAGCTGGAGACCAATAGTTGGCCAAGCAGACTATTTGCATATGATCTTGTAAGAACAGGGCAAACCATTTATAGGAACTGTCTGTAATGCCCAGCCAAATGCTATGAGAGATGGTATCAAGCGCGGCTGATAATTCAAGCAAGATCAAAGCAGCCACGCCTCCATCATCCAAAACGAGGTTAATATTGTTTGTTAGTGGCTTTTGCTAGAACAGTTTCTGTTCTTACGGCTTTTCAAAAAACAGATTTGCGACGAGTGAAGGCACTGCTGGGCTTCCGAAAAACTCATAAATTGCATGTTAATCACTGATTCTGTGATCTTTGTGAAGTAAAGAAATGAGATGATATCTGGATAAAATTGTAGGATCAAGCATGGGCTTTTTCAATAGTGGGATGGCCAATGCTTTTTGTTCACATAGCAGGGACTATTCCCAATCGAAGAGAGGAGTTACATAAATCAGTCGATACAGGGGTAATAGGGCTAGCTAATTTCTGTAAATGATGTATTGGACAAATGTCTAAAGACGCTGACATGAGAGAAGCCAGAATACTTGCAGTCTGTTCAACTGATGCCAGTTTAAAAGAAGACCAAGATGGTATATTAAGATCCATGTGGGCCGGATTGTTCCCCGTGTGAACGTACCCTAGATTGTGCAGCAGTTTAGTAATCATGTCCTGAAAAAAGTCTGATAAAATATTGCTCAACTCCTGGGAAGGTGCAATAGGATTGGTCGTTGCTGATGGATGAGCCATACTTGTAGAAAATTAACTCTTCCCTCGTAGGATTTTTTGAGTTTACAATATAGTCATGATAATAGGCAGCATTTTTAACCAGCTTTTTATAATGCTGGAGTTGGGCTTTATATGTTAAGCTGCTTTTTAGATTATTATATTTCCTCCGTAACCTTTCCAGTTTCCTGCATGCCTGCTTAGCGGTTCTTAATGTCTCAGAATACCAAGGGGCAGAGGTTGTTCTGCGTTTTGACCCAATGAGTTTGGCGGGAATAAGAGTGTCCAATGAAGAAGATATCCATTCATTGACCCGTACAGTGTTTGAACGTCAGCCATGGGACTAGAATTTTGCTTGACAATGTCCCAACATTCTGTTTTCAGCTTAGACCAGGCTATGCTGTAGGTAAAGGACTGAGCTCTTACCTATGGAAACTACGTCCTTAAAGTTGATGTGAAGTAAGATTAATTTATGGTCTGACAAATCCAATGGTATAAAGTTTTTGAATTAAAAAACAGGTAGTTGTCCAAAAATTAGATCCAACATATGTCCTAGTGAGTGAGTGTGGTCAGTAATCAATATGTGCAGGTCCAAGGCAGCAAAGGAATTACTCAAATTTTGGGCCTCTTTTTTATTCACATCATCGACATGTACTTTGAAATCACCTGGGGCCAGTAGGCGATCAGTATTTAATAGGCATGCGGCTACTCCTTCCAAAAAGGATGTAAAAAATTATATACACGCCCCGGGCATCCTTCCTAAATGAAAACGCATTTGAACACAGTGCATACTGGTAATGTTATAGTAAAGGGCTAGATGTTTAGCATCATTAATGGGAGGGATGCTGTAAGTGGAAATTAGGAGGTTTTCTTAAAAATACAGGCAATGCCCCACCCATTCATCATGGTGGTCTAAATGCTTTATCAGTCAGACTGGGCTATCATCTTGATGAACAGATGTATAGGACCAATAGGGGTACAGATTTTTATTGCCAAAAACATGTGGGAAAATATTGCGGTGTAAGCAATTTTTACGTAACCAAACAGCACATGTGCAGTTAGAGTATGGGCAGATACCACCCAACTTTGAATCCCGTTTCAGGCGCAAAGGGATTTTGCAGCTGAAACAGAATTAGCCCAGTAGTTGTAATAAGGGCCTATGTCCGGAGCTAAATGCCGAGGGAGACAATAAAAACTACCCTAAATATAAGCCACTTATAAGCCACTCAGAATGTAATTACTGAAGATGCTGAAGTGACTTCTGGGACACAGATTAAACAATCCCTTTAAATTACTTTAAGAACTCTGACAATTTACCATCATTACCATCCGTGGCAGACAATGATGGTGTTGTTCTATAGGAGGCTTTAAAGGTTGAGCATTTAGGGATAAGTAGTGGTGGAGTGATTATGAACGGGTGGATGGTATAGTCCGTAAATAAATAATGTACTAATTAAAAGCCATGATGTGGATGTTTCTTCTAGCTACACAGCTCTAGCTCTGCTGTCGTCCTATACCAGTCAACCGTAATGGGAGCGACATTAGTGCTGTCAACATCAGATATAAATTTAGTACTTCTCAAACTGAAGAAGAGAGGAACTTAAGCTGGATAAGTACATTCTTAAATGGTGTGGAATCAGGCCACAGTAAGGATGAAACTAGGGTGCCTCTTTAATTATTAAAGAATAAAGTAAACATGAGTAGAACCTTAGATTCCTGGAACGTGGCAGGTTTCAACAGGCGTCTAATGGATAATGAGTAGATACGTGTCCACGTTAAACTGTGGCTTCTTTTACCCACTTATTTTAAAGCATATAACATTTACTTGCATCCCTTGTGTGTTGTCTTATCATGAGTGATAAGACAACACACAATGTAATATAACTTTGCACCTGATATTGAATGCTTTTCACAATTAATTAATTCGTTTTACCAGAGAATTAAATTGCCCCTTTTTAAAAACAAATGCTGAAGGGTGATTGTCATATAATGTGTGATGAATTCTGGGGTTCTGACAGCTCTTTTCTGTGTGTAAAGCTATGTCTTTGAGCACTTAGATGCGTGTCATTTTAGGACCCTAAAACCCATTTTAATAATGACCAGCCAGCTAACACCACCCACTTAAATGCCTTTCAAAGAACTACTTTCCACCATAATACTCTTGTCAGCATAAACACTTTTAAGGGGCTTTGCCATTTTAAGATACAGGATAAATTACATTAATTTGCACACTCTGAATTTTACCTATACTGTTGTATCAGACTTTATTGTAGGATTTTAAATTGTTGTTTGACTGTCTTCACAAAGGGAAGAATCCCACTGCAATGTGGGGCATATGGAACTCCTGGCAACGTTCTTGGCAGGCTCGATGTTTGACTCATTGTATTGTATTGTAATTGCATTTGTATAGCGCTTACTACCCCTGACGAGGCGTCGAAGCGCTTTTTCGGCGAGTAGCACGCTACTCCAGGACCCATAGAGGATTAGTGTTGAATTAGTATAGTGAAACATGCAAGTAAATTTTAAGTGGTGGATATGTTAGTCAGTTATTTGGATTCGGAAGGATAGCAGAAGGATAGAAGAGGAAAGAAGGTTTGTATTTATATAGCGCTTCTAACCCCTGATGGGGTGTTGAATCGCTTTTTTGGGCGAGTAGCACGCTACTCCAGAAACCCATAAAGGATTAGTGGTGAATTAGTATGGTGATATATGAAAGTAATTTGAGTGGTGGATATTAGTCAGTTATTTGGAGTGAGAAGGATAGTGGAGGGATAGAAGGGAAAGAAAGGTTTGCATTCATATAGCGCCTGTTACCCCTGATGGGGTGTTGAAGCGCTTTCTGGCGAGTAGCAGGCTACTCCGGAACCCATAAAGGATTAGTGTTGAAAATTAGTATAGTGAAATATGAAGTAACTTGAGTGGTGGATATGTTAGTCAGTTATGTGGATTGAGAAGGGTTAGGGAGGGGTAAAAAAGGAAAAAAGGTTTGCATTTATATAGCGCTTGTAACCCTGATGAGGTGTTGAAACGCTTTGTTGGCGAGTAGCACGCTACTCTGGAACCCAAAAAGGATTAGTGGTGAATTAGTATAGTGGAATATGGAATTAGAGAAGTGAACATGCTAGTTTGTTATTTTGATTGAAAAGGATAGTGGAGGGATAGAAGAGTGAAGGATTTCTTTTTTTAGGTCATAGCAGTAGGAGGAGGCTTTTGGATGAGTAAAAAGGGTTTTTGGAGGGGAAGAGTCAGAGGGAAGAGTTTAGAAAGGTTTGTTTTGGGCGATCGGTACAGTAAAGGAGGTATCAGAAGATGCAAGGAGGGGTAGAGTAGGAGAGAGTCAAGAAAGGGTTATTTTGGGGAACATAGTAGTGGTATGGCGTTTGGGATAAAAGAGAGTGGGTGTATTGTGGTCACCATTGACAGCAGCTGGGGAATCTGTTACAGCCAGGAGGTTGGATGCAAATCACAGATCATTCATCGTCCCTTCTTGATGGGTCAGAAACATTTTGGTTTAGAGCTAAATGACCTAATCCAGAAGACGACAGAAGAGAAGAAAATCTTTGAATCCTTTAAGCACTTCAATGTGAAGAAGTCTTTTTTACAAAGAAAGGTGGCAGTCTACACAGCAAGCTCGATGACCCTTTAAAGGCCAAGTCAGAGGTTGCAGGGTTGCACTGGGTGAGAAATCCCTACCGAAGATGCCACAAACCCAAAATCCAAAAGCATGACTAATCATGGTCATCATGGTGGGAGCGAGACTTTCTAGATACTTTGGGGCATATCAGCAAGGCGAGGCGATAAAATTGTCGCCGCTTTAGCGTCCGTTTTCGGACGAAAAGCGGCGATAATTTTATCGCACTATCAGCATGGACACGCTAACGCGTGAATCCATGCCTTAGCGCCTGTTTACTGAACGCCCAGCTTTGCATCTCTAATGAGATGCAAAGTGGGCGTTCCTTCCCGAAATAACTGGAGAAATGTCGCTAACCGACATTTCTCCAATTATCAAGGGAATCGCTAACATGCATAGCGATAAGAAAAGTAGCGATAACCACGGTTATCGCTACTTTCCTACGCATGCTTTAATTCTGACTTAGCCATGTAATCCAATGGGAGGTGGATTACATGGCTAAGACCACCCTGCCCTATCAGCAAGGTATCGCCGGTCACAGTGCGATTATCGCTGGTTTCCCAGCGATAATCACACTGTTTTCCAGCTATCGCTTGCATTTCTATCGCTTTGGAGATAAGCGTTGCTGATAGCACGCTATCTCCGCGATAGAAAGCAGCGATAGCCGGCGATAATTATCCTAGCGCTAAGTGCGCTTAGCGATAATTATCGCCGGCCCTTGCTGATATGCCCCCTGGTCACTTGGAAGGGGTTAATGAAGGACAAGTGGATGCTGAAAATAGTAAAGATGGTTATTCCATAGAATTGAAAGAAAAGCCACAGCTTTGATTTTGTGAGACACCCGTTTGAAATGATTCAGTAAAAAAGTATTATGTGTTGAAAGGGGTAGAAGACCTTCTTGCAAAAGGAGCAGTGGCGAAGGTTCCCTACCCCCAAAGGAAGCTGGAGATGTATTCAGTCTTATTCCTCATGCCAAAATCAGACAGGTCATTCAGACCAGTTATAGACTTAAAGTGGTTAAAACCAATTTGTTGAAAAACCTTCTTTCGTGATGACAAACACTTCAACGGGTAATTTTCGTTGGAACAAGGGACAACATGATGACTCTGGACCTTCAAGACGCCTATTGTTACTTTCCCATTCACAGGAGAAGTTAATCTCTCTTGGGGTTTGTGGTGCAGGGGCTCCATTTCCAGCTCAGAGCCATTCCCTTTGGTCTGTCTACATCCCCAAGAGTGTTTACGAAGGTACTAGCTTCAGTGGTTTCAGTATTACATCTTGAGGGTAATCAATTGATGCCTTACCTGGATGACTGTTTAATTTTTTCTCCTTATTTTTCTAACACGCTAGACAACATAAGGAAAATGTTACTTACCCAGTAAGCATCTGTTCTTGACATGTAGAGCTGTAGATTCACATGCTTTGCATACTCCTGCCATCTAGTGTTGGGTCCGGATGTTTGCAAGTTGTTTTTCTTTGAAGAAGTCTTTCCAGTCACGAGGTAAGGTGACTCCTCCTTTCGGTGATAGTGCACATGGGCATCGACTTCATTGTTAGATTGTTTTCCCGCAGAATGGAGTTAGTGAGTGTAGAATAGAGATGTCCATGTGTATGAATGTAAATTGAGAACTACAACTATTACAGGAACCTGGGGAGGCGGGTGGGCGCCTGTGAATCTACAGCTCTACATGCCAAGAACAGATGCTTACTGGGTAAGTAACATTTTCCGTTCAAGACATGTGAGCTGTAGATCACATGCTTTGCATAGACTATATAGCAGTATACACCTAAAGCGGTGGCTAAACTGTAGTGGTTGTAGTTGTTTGAAACAGTGTTTTAAGTACTGCTTGGCCTACAATTGCTTGTTGTCTCGCAAACACATCTACACAATAGTGTTTGGTGAATGTGTGCGGTGTAGACCATGTTGCTGCCTTACAGATGTCGGCTAGGGGAATATTCCCTAAGAAGGCCATAGTAGCCCCTATTTTGCGAGTGGAATGTACTGTAGGGGGTATTTTTAAAGTTCTTTTTGCTTTGGCATAACATGTTTGGATACATTTTACTATCCATCTTGCAATACCTGACTTAGATATGGGATTGCCATTGTGTGGTGGAGAAAAAGCAACAAGTAGTTGCTTTGTTTTTCGAAATTCTTTGCTTCTTTCTACATAGTATAGTATAGCCCGTCTAACATCAAGTGTGTGTAGAGCTCGCTCTGCTACTGAATCAGGTTGAGGAAAGAACACAGGTAACTCAACTTTTTGATTGATATGAAAGGCAGAAACTACTTTAGGGATAACTCTAGGATTGGTTCGAAGAACCACTCTATCTTTATGAAGTTGAAAGAAAGGCTCTTGTATAGTTAATGCCTGAAGTTCACCAACTCTCCTTAGTGAGGTTATTGCTATGAGGAAAGCAACCTTTCATGAGAGGAATTGTAACTGACATTTGTGCATTGGTTCAAAAGGTGGAAACCATTAGCCTTGTAAGGACTGTGTTTAGGTTCCACTCTGGTGCAGGGGGAACTCTTGGTGGTATCACCCTTTTTAACCCTTCCATGAAGGCTTTGATCACTGGTACTCTGTATAGAGATAAGTGTTGTCTATTTTGCAAGTATGCAGCTACCAGCTGCTAGATGTAAACAGATAGATGTGTAAGCCAATTTAGATTGCTGTAAATGCAACAGGTAACAAATGATGTTTTGCACAGAGGCATCAAGTGGATTGATGTTGCTGTTATTACAATAGATAACAAACCGTTTCCATTTTGCTGCATAACATGCTCTAGTAGTAGGTTTCTAGCCTCTTTGAGAATATTCATACAGTCTGGTGGTAACTGTAAATAACTAAACTCTATGACTTCAGGAGCCAAATTGCTAGGTTGTGTTCTCTGGGATTTGGATGTCTGATTTCTCCATGGCTCTGAGTGAGGAGACAGGGTGTGAGATGTAGCTTTTGATGTGGCATCACTGACAGTTCTAACAGGGTGGTGTACCAAGGTTGATGAGCCCATGTGGGTGCTACTAATATCAATGTGAGGGATGTTTGTTTGAGCTTCCGAACCAGTAATGGAATTAGTGGGAGAGGTGGAAAAACGTAGGCAAATATTCCTGACCAATTCATCCATAGAGCATTGCCCTTGAATAGACAGTGTGGGAACCTGGATGCGCAGTTTGGGCATTTTGCGTTGTGGACTGTAGCAAACAGATCTATCTGTGAAAATCCCCATTGTTGATAGTAGGGAAGAAGAACTTGGGGATGAAGTTCCCAATCGTGAACTTGCTGCCTGTGTCTGCTGAGTAGGTCGGCAATTTGATTGTCTACCCCTGGAAGGTGTTCTGCTAGGAGATAAATTATGTGATGAATTGCCCAATTCCAAATGCTTTGTGCAAGGCGGGACAGCTGGAGAGAGTGTGTCCCTCCCTGTTTCTGCAGATAATACATCGCTGTCATGTTGTCTGTGCAGACTAAGACAGTTTTGCGTAGAAGGTGAGTGTGGAAAGCTTTGAGTGCTAGGAACACCGCTAGAAGTTCCAGGTAGTTGATGTGGAGATGTTTGTGATTGTCTGACCACAGCCCTTGTACTGTGTGATGTTGGAGATGAGCACCCCAACCGGTTAAAGATGCGTCTGCTGTCAGTACTGTCTGTGGAATTGGATCTATGAAGGGCCACCCTTTTGATAAGTTTTGAGGGTTCCACCACTACAGAGACCGATGTGTGGGGGCGTCTACCAACACTAGATCATTTAATGGACCCTGCGACTGATTCCACTGACGTGCTAGACATTCCTGCAGAGGACGCATGTGAAGCCTTGCGTAAGGTACGATTGCAATGCAGGATGTCATCATTCCCAGCAGCTGCATAAAAACTCTGGCTGGTAATGATTGATTGGGTTGAAACTGTAGTATTGTGGCCTGAATATTGTGAATCCTGGCTACATTGGGAGAGGCTAGAGCTTTGAGAGTGTTAAGGGAAGCTCCTAGATACGATTGCACTTGGGCCGGGTACAGATGAGACTTTGTGCATTGATTGTGAAACCTAACTGATGAAGTAGGTGTAC
This sequence comes from Calotriton arnoldi, assembly GCA_963921515.1. NCBI lineage: Eukaryota > Metazoa > Chordata > Amphibia > Caudata > Salamandridae > Calotriton > Calotriton arnoldi. The sequence goes on from CAWUFW010009666.1 coordinate 718,692, forward strand.
TGTTGCCTGAGTGTGTAGTATACAGTTCTGGTAAGTGCCTGCTTTGATAAGGTAGTCGTCTAGGTAAGTAAAGACATGAATACACTGTCTTCTGAGTTGAGCAGCTACTACTGCGAGACATTTGGTGAACACTCTGGGGGCTGTGGTGACGCCAAATGGAAGTACCTTGAACTGGTAATGTTTGCCTGCTATCACAAATCTGAGGAATTTGCGATGAGCTGGACGAATTGGAATGTAAAAGTTGGCATCTTTCAGATCCAAAGTAGACATAAAGTCACCTTGTTGTAAAAGAGGAAGTACCTCTTGCAGAGTCACCATTTGAAAGTTCTCTGACAGTATGTATTTGTTTAACTCTCTGAGATCTAGAATAGGTCTTAATGAGCCGTCCTTTTTGGGAATTAGAAAGTAAAGGGAATAAACCCCTGACCCTTGGTACTGGTTCTATAGCCCCTTTGAGTAACAGAGATTGCACTTCTTGTTGGAGCAAGTGCTGGTGGTCTGTTGACAATTTGTGATATCAAGGTGGTATGTTTGGAGAGTTGTTGGTAAGCTCCAGGCAATAACCATGTTGGATCATTCCAATCACCCATTTGTCGGTTGTTATTGATTCCCAAATGGGGAGAAAGTGTTGAAGTCTTCCTTTGACAGGTGTAGAATAGTCGGAAGGAAGTGTGGGGAAGTCACTGCTTATTTGGGGAAGGGGAATTGCGGCGTGTGGTGTTTTTACCTCTGCCCCTTGGATTGTTTCCCCTGTAGCCTGCTCTGAAAAAACCTTTTGTAAAGGATGATTGAGAAGTGTTTTTGTAAGAGGAAGTGTTTTGGTCTGTCCCTGTGGATTTGGACCCTCCCCTGTAAAAAGAGCACCGAAAGGAACCCCTGTTAGAGGAGACGAAGCGCTGCCATGGATTTTGCCACAACTGTATCTTTTTTCATCTTTTCGAGCGCTTGATCAACTTCAGGTCCGAAAAGATGTTTTTGTCGAAGGGTGTGTTTAGAATAGATTGCTGTACCCTGAGACACGTAGCCAGGCATGTCTCCGAAGTAGGATGCGTGGATTTATCCCTCTAGCAGCTGTATCGGCTGCATCTAGAGCGCATCTAATGGAGGTGTTGGAAATGAGTTTACCTTCCTGAATTAAGTCTTGTGCTTTGGCCTTATGTTCATCTGGGAGAAACTGTAGAAGTTGTTCTATTTTGTCCCAGTGCGCTCTATCGTATCTTGCAAGGAGACCTTGGGTGTTAGCAATACGCCAATGATTAGCTGCTTGCGCAGCTACACGTTGGTCAGAAGCATCAATCAGTTTCGACTCCTTATCTGGGGGAGGAGCATCCCCAGATGCTTGAGAATTTGCTCGCTTTCGACCATTGGATACTACCACAGAGTAACCCTGGGCGGAGTTCGCGGAGTTCCGCTGCAGAACTCCGCGAAGTGCACAAAAAACTCTGCCGCACTACGCGGAGCTCCGCGAGCAGCGGACTTTCTTTAGATAAATGCAGTTTGCGGTGATTGTCAGTGCCAGGTGCTTGTCATGCACAGCGCAAGCGGGCGCTGCTTCTTTTCTGCCGCTCGAGTAGATTTTTACTTAAGTGGCAGCTTTCTCAACGCGAGCGTGCGGTTTCTCAACGCGAGCAGTCGTGAGCATACGCGACCACTCGCAATGAGAAATCTGACCGTCCGCGTTGAGAAATCTCGCGGGGAGGTTGATTTTCCACGCTCGCGCTCGCCAACTTGATGTTGATGATCGCGAACAAGGAAAAATCTCGCAGAGAGGTGGATTTTCCTCGCTCGCCCTCACCAACTTGACATTGACGAACACGAGCGAGGAAAAAAACTCTGCTCCGCAACGCGAAGCGGAGTTTTTCGGAACTCCGCGAGCTCCGCGTAACGAGGAGTGCGGAAAACTCCGCAAACTCCGCGAGCGGAACAGAGTTCACCACCCAGACTTACCACAGAGTCCAGTGGCAACTGACCCTTAATAAAAATAGGGTCTGTTGGGGAAGGCTTGTATTTTTTATCCACTCTAGGAGTGAGGATCCTAGCACGTACAGGGTATTTAAAGATGCCGTCTGTGTGCCTTAACATACCCTTTAGCATAGGCAGTGTCTCACTGGATTTATGTGTTGCTAGAGTTTCAAAGAGAAAATCCTCCTCTAAGGACTCTTTATGGAGCTCTACCCCATTAGTGTGCAGCTCTAGCAATGAGCTCCTGATATGACAGATTGTCATCCGGTGGAGATGGTCTGGCAGGGTAAAGATCTGGGTCTGTATCCTGTGGAGGATCAATGGTATAATCCGTCCAAGGATCTATTGGTGACTGTGTGACATCATCATCAGTGTCATCTGTGTCATGGTGCGGTAGAGGAGACTGCCTAGATGTAATGTGTAAGGGATCAAATTGTGGCGGAGAGGGAGGAGGAGGAGATGGTAGTGTGTGGAAAGGACTTGTCCCCACATGTTTCTTCTTCAATGGAATTGTAGAGCTGTAATCATCCGGAAGCTTGTGTTTGGATGGCGGTTTAGCATGAATATGTCCAGTATCCGGATTAATATAACGTTTTTTCTGTTTCGGATCCGATTTGGGTGGTACAATGTCCATGCTTGGATCTGATTGCAGTACTGGCAGCTGTGTAATTTTCGGGACCGAAGCTTTCGGAGCCGAGCTGGAATGTCCTTTCGGTGCCAACGATTTTGGCTCCGAGGAATGCTTCTTTGGTTCGGTGTCGAAGATTTCGGCTCTGAGCCCATTTTATGTTTCGAGCCCAAAGGTTTCGGCTTGGAAGTGGGTTTTGGCCAGCTCGGTCCTGAGCCAAAAGGCTTGTCAGAGTGTTTCGTGCCGAGCCGGAAGGCGGAGCGTTGGAAACGTCTTCTCGGTGCCGACCTTGGCCTGAAGGCAGAGGTGGTGCTGAAGCCTTAGATTTTCTACGGATGGTGGAAGGCGGGGAAAGGGTCTTCGGACCTCACGTCCCCTTGTCCCTGCGGCACATCGTCGTCTTCGAGGACAATCTGCAACTCTGCCTCGGAGTCCGATGCCGCTGAAGCGTGTTCTTCTTCGGCCGCTGAGACTTTCTCTTGTTCGGAGTCTTCACCAAAGAGATCCGGTGTGTCGTCCAACTGCTGCCGCTTCATCTCTCGACGTCGGGCCCGACGATCACGGAGAGTTTTCTTCGATCTGAAGGATCGACATGCGTCACAGTCTTCTTCTTTGTGCTCGGGGGACAAGCACAAGTTACACACCTGATGTAGGTCCGTATGCAGATACTTCGCGTGGCACAGGGGGCAGAATTTAAACGGTGTCCGTTCCATCGACCAGGTGCCGGACCGACGCGGATAGGCCGAAAAGCTGCCCGCGAAAATCGCAATCGAAATTGGAGATTTCTTAATGTCGAGTCAAACCGTGGAGAAAAGGGAACGCGTTCGAAAACAATACCGTCGAGGGTAGTGGATTACGCACTGAGGGGAACCCGAGTACCGATTCTAAAACGTAGCGCAGCAATAAACGTCCGAACCCGATGACGGAAAAAAACAATCTAACAATGGAGTCGATGCCCATGTGCACTATCACCGAAAGGAGGAGTCACCTTACCTCGTGACTGGAAAGACTTCTTTGAAGAAAAACAACTTGCAAACATCCGGACCCAACACTAGATGGCAGGAGTATGCAAAGCATGTGATCTACAGCTCACATGCCTCGAACAGAGTGTTTCCGAGTGTCTTGTCAATACAGGTTTTCCCTTAAACCTACAGAGGTCAAATCTGCAGCCAGAAGTGAAACTTATCATCGGAACCTGAATCGATACATTGAGGGCACGCGTATCTCTACTGGAATCATGAGCCCTCTCCTTGCAGAGGTAGTTAACTCATCTCCTATCACGTCAGCAGGCATCTGCCAGATTATTTTTGAAAGTAGAAGGATTAATAGTGGCAACAGCAGCTGCAGTTCCTTGGACCGTCTCCACCTCAAACCTCTTCTTCTCCACCTGCTAGCTCACTGGTCACCAGTATCACAGAATTTCGGGGAAATGATCCTCGTATCACTTGCAGTAAGACAAAATCTGGGCTGGTGGCTGAAGATGGACAATCTCATCAAGGGTGTGCCGCTAAATTCCACAAATCCAATTGTAGTCAGATGCGAGTCAGTGGCGGTGGGGAGCTACCCTGGGAGAGATGCAGGTGAAGGACAGTTGGCCCTCAGTGGAATCCAGTCACTTTCCTAATCGGAGGGAATAGGCAGTGGTAGAAAGAGCCTTTCATGCATTAGCCCCCCTGGCTTAAGGGAAAGCTGTTGTAGGGAGAATGGAAAATCAGGTGTCAAGAGTCACATACATCGCCAAGGGGCATCAGAATGAAGATGATAGCAGAGGTGACCCAAAATATATGACTATGGATGGAAGCTTATCTTCTCCTTGGCAGCAATGTATATTCCAGACCAAGACCACCATCAGGCAGACAACCTCAGCAGAAACATTCCATGAACAGTAAACTTTCATTTGAGGATGGAGGCACTCTGTTAGTTAGTAGTGGAATTTGGGCACCCATGGCTAGATCTCTTTGCCTCTCCTTCCAATGCACTGACCCACCAGGATTGCACAAAGATAGTGGCGAATTGAGCATAGGCAGTGAATGCCATGTCATTCGAGTGGCCGAAGGGACTGGTATATGTTTTCCTCCTGTTACTCTTCTCTCCAGGGTGCATCTGAAGATTCAGGAGGAGAAGGTATTGGTGATCTTGATAGCGCCTTTATGGCCAAGGAAGGCATGGTTTTCAACTCCGATGCACTTAGCAATACAGAAACATATTTAGTTTCCACTATCACCTTCTCCAATCAGGTTTCCTCAGTTATCTCTTAAGCCATTGCAGGTTTTAAATCTGTCGCTGGAAATTGAGAGGAAGGGTTTACAGAGTTTAGGATGTTCGGAAAAAGTGGCTTTCTTTATTCAGGAGTCTAGGAAGCCATCTACCCTAGTATTTTACTCACAATATTTAGTAAATGGTGTGATGCGAATGGTTTGGTGGCTGTAGGTTGTGACCTTTTTTAGGTGCTAAAGTTCCTAGAAGAAGGCTTTCACAAAGGATTGTCTCCCTCAACCCTGTCATCATAATAGGTAACCATTAGGGGTTTTGCTGAGTCTTTGTCAGATTTTCCAAGGCTTCTCCTTTGTATAAGAGATTATTGAAAAGCTTTGGACTCATAAGACCAAGTCTGCCTTCGTTGGTTCCCACTTGGATTCTTCCAATGGTTCTGAAAGGTCGGCAAAGGCCTCCATTTGAACCATTAGATTTGGCCACTTACAGTGGATGACAGTTATAGTGGTTTTCACTTTGACTAGAAGGCTGGCGGAAACTGGGACTCTCCTAGCTTCTTTTCCTTACATTAGATTTTTCTCAGACAAGGGGGTCCTTAAATTAGACTGGAGTTTAAGCCTAGGGTTTCATTTCGGTTTTATAGGGATCAAGAACTGTTAAAGTGTGTTAATGTTTTTAGAATTATATGGCGTGGCTTATCACCTGTGAGGATATCCAGGTGCTGTCCATGGGCATGCAGAGATTAAGTGATTTGCCCAAAATCACAGGATGTTGCTCCAAGACTTGAACCCAAATCCCCAGCTCCTGAGTCGGCAGCTCTGGCTGCTGCTCCACTTCCACTCCCAGTCTATCAAGATCCAGCTCATTATGGGATTTCGTTGTCTTTGGATGCTAGGAGGGGTCTCCTATTGTTTCTAAGCAGGACCACAGAATTCAGGAAGACAAATGCTTTCGTTGTGTCATTTGGTCCAGCAAATAGAGGGGAAGCCATTGACAGTGACACTCAGCAGGTGGGTTCATCAGCCAATTTCAAAAGCCTGCACAGTCCTGCAGATGCGAGGTCCAGGTTGATTTCAGGGAAAGCCGACAAGGAGTGTGGTGGCAGCTTGGGCGGAGACAAATGGTGGTCCCATATTTGAAATATGCAGGGCAGCGGCCTGGTTGTCCACTGAAACCTTGGTTAAACATTACCATTTAGATTTGGATAATTCTGTTAATTTTGCTTCTGGGGTTATGAAGGCTGTTATGGAGTAATAGCAGTGCTTAGAATCTAATATACAATTACAGCTGTTTTCCTGCACAGGCAAATTGACTTAAAATAGATTCATTGAGAAATATTAGAGAAAGCTTGTGCACATCCTCAGAAGATGATGATTGTGAAGGAAAGGACAGGGTTTAAGCTAATGAATACAAATTATCAGTAATCTTCACAACACAGAGGCATTTTTCTCCCTGTTGCAGTCACACTTCCCTCCCTCCTCCATTGTCATTCCTCAATGAAGCTTTGGTAGATAGTATGGAGGCAGGGAGGGAGAGGCTTCTTGTAGGCTGACGTCAGTGGTGATAGTGTCAGTAGAAAGACTCGTGTGTAAAAGTCTGTCAGGGAGGCAGGAGCATCTCAGATGGTAATGACGGTGATGGGGAGGGCTGTCCCTTCGTGTAATGAAGCTTATGTGGTAAGTAGTATATTCATTTTCATTGTTTAGCTATCAAATGTTCTCTCAAACTAAGGACAGGTATTCAGAAGTTTTACGCTTCATTCAACACTGTCTCTCCTTCCTTTATCTTATAGATCTTTTCTGGTAAACTAGATTCACTTTTAGTATAAGGTGAAGCGACCTATTCTGGCAAATATACTAAGGGCTTGAATTCATTGGGTTAAAGCTCATCGTAGATCATCGCAACTTGATGGCTAGAAGTGGGATTAAAATTGGGACGGCTGGCGGAAAATAGTATGATAACCGTGAACTATTTTCTTAATCTTCAAACTCCTAAAAAATCTAGTAAAATCCATACTATGGGATGAAATTGCGTCATGTTAGACGAGAGTAGCGCAGTCAATGGAATATTTGACGAACTATTACAATCTGAAAGCATTATGGTCCAGCAAACCAGCAAACTCATGACTTCTTAAATCCTGATTAAAGGTGCCCCGGTAAATTGCGTTCATTGTGCAAACACCTGTTTGCGCAGTGATGGCAATTATGAATGTCGTCATGTTTATTGCACCTGGTAATTACCGGATGGGATAAAGTCTGAACCCTTCCTTAAATTTCAGCAGTTCAAACCAGCCGGAAATTAACAGACATTAAAGGCCCATTATTTACATGGGCATGCAGATTTGGTGAGGCAAGCACCAATATCTGCATGTCACTCCTCAGGCAATAAATATTCCATCAGATAAATTCCGAACACTTCGGTTGCAATAACTACTGCACCCGACAGGGCCTACTCGTAATTAGGCCCTATGTGTATATTACTTCCTGTTTTATTAAGTAGAATATGTAATGTAATTAACTTGATCCCGACTAAGGCTACTGAGTCATGCGGACAGCTGTTCATTTCTTGCTGTTGTTGTTTTCGGCCAGTGCAGTTCTATATTGAGTCGTGTCCGTAGTCTCGCGCATTCATGTCTCCGAAAAAAGTAATTGCCACATTTAATATAAAGTCAGTAGCATTTTCAGTTATTATCCCTCCTACGCTGTGGCAAAAAGGGTGATGTGGGAGGCTTCGATATTTTTTTTTAAATGTGAGTAAATCGCACAATTTGACTTAGGTCTGTTCTCAAAATTTTCAGCATTTTCTGGAGTTATTTTTTGAGGAAATGGAACTGACTTCTCGGGACAAAGGTCGAAAGCCAAGGCCTCCTTGCTCCCATGTGGCACGTGAATGGTGGTAGGCAAACTTTTGTTTATAATTACGTAATTTATCATTTTAATAATTTCCCCCCACACCACTGTGTTATATCCAAGTTGTTACTAACACGCGTGATTTAGGGAAAGTTTGTGTGCGTGTGAGAGAGCATTATTTTCACAAACGACTCCTCAGAGAAGAAATAAAGGGGCATATTAGCAAGACCGGCGATAAAATTATCGCCGTTTTAGCGGCAGGAAACTGCCGCTAAAACGGCGATAATGGGCTGCTAATATGCGTTATAGAATTCCAATAGAAGCCCAGGTTAGATGTCCTGCACATCTAACTTGGGCTTCTATTGGAATTCTATAACGCATATTAGCAAGCTCATTATCGCCGTTTTAGCGGCAGTTTCCTGCCGCTACAACGGCGATAATTTTATCGCCGGTCTTGCTAATATGCCCCAAAGTCTCCTTTTCTGTTAGCCTTGTCCTGGTTGGGGCCCTCAGGGGCCTTTATGCACAAGCCCTCTCAGCAAGGCATTGACATGCGCTCCTGAGCCACAAGAGCTGCAGTGGTCATTGCATCTCTCGAGCTGCATCCTCATAGCTGCCAAGGTTTCAGATTCCTATGAGTGACATTGTCATAATTTCAGTGCAAATATGAGTGACATTTCAACGACTATGAGTGACACTTTCTGGCGAGCAAAATCTAGGAACGAAGCTGAGGGAAACATAAATATCTGACATTACACCCATTTGCGCAATAAGGTTGTCTGAATCATACCGTTTGTGCTGCACAAGACCATTCATTAAAGGGGCCAGCTAGTGAATGATGTCACAATAGGTATCAACATCCAAGCAGACGTCATCACAGAAAGAACATTCTGGAATGCTTACTGGTGATGCCTGTAAGTGGTGCAGGAGAGGCCTTTTGCTTTCTAGTCGGAGGAAGCCCCTTTAAGACAGAACAATCTTAGCCAGGCAGGAGCTCTACGAAAGCAATTTATGATAATATGATAAAATAAATAAAAGAGAATGTCACTATGATAAAATGAATAAAAGATAATTTCACAATGGAAGGAATGCAGTTCCATCCTCAGCTCATTTATCACTGGTAGTTAGGGCAGAGCTGGCGTCATAAATTGAAAACTGGAATGAAACACTGGCTTCCATCAAGCCTCTCTCCTTCCTCTCTCTGACTTTTATCTTTTTCTTCTTCTTCCCCTCTTCTACATAATAATTTTTACATCTGGTCTTTTAGGATCACACGTCCGCTTTCTCTCTCCTTTCTTTTTCTTGCCTCAGCCTGTTTCCTTTCACCACCTTCTCTCTCTCTTTCTTCTCCCTCTTCTCTTCCCCCTCCTTCCTCTTGCCTCTCTCCTCTTTCCATACCTTTCTTTCCCTCCACTCTCTTTACTATCCCAGTGTCTCCCTTCCTCCATCTCTCTGCAACTTATGTAGCAGAATTATAAGTTCAGCTGACACAAAACTCGAGTGTCTGGCTCGCTTTTGACTCGTTTTCAAAAATTAATTACATTTTTCTTCCCTGAACCTCCGAGCCCAGTGCATTCCAGTGGCAATGTCACCCCGGCCCCGCATTTCAATGACGGAAGATGCTTGTCACAAACATGACCCCTAAAGTACTCCGAGGCAAGACACATTCAGAATGTGTCTTGCCTCGGAGTACTAGGAGTCACATAAAAGCTGTGGTGAAGAATGATTCTTCACCACAGCTTTTATGTGCCGTTGAAAAAATGCTTCCCATTTGCCGAAATGGAAAGAGGCGACGCATCAGCAGGCACATTCAAATCCACTTTTCAGGCAGCTAACTCTGTTCCAGTGGCCTTAAGGGGCACGAGACCGAAGAGTTACTTGCGGGCCTTCACGGTGATCAGGTCATTGCAAAGAGTATTCAGCGGGTCCTCTATGCCATAAATTAATTAGAGTCAGCTCTCTGACTCGCGGACTCTGGCTGCCGCCGTCAGCAGTGTCATGACAGCATGGTGCTGGGCAAGCCCGAGAGGCTGTGAGACACACACAGCGGTCACAGCCAGGCAGGCTGTATTATTTCGAAATGCCACACCAGTAAAGTGAGCTACCCGGGAACCTGCGCACCAGATAACTTACTTGCATGAGTCAATAAGAGAACTGCATGCACTGTGTAGCAATGAGGAACCATTTATGTCATTTAAAAAAGAAACTTACTGCATTTATGTTTTACCGTTGGTTTTAGAACAAGCTTCTTCGCACGGTTCACCCTGCAACGGAGCTTCCTTTATTGCTGCAGAGTAGATCTCGCCCATGCTGTCAAGACAGCCCCCCTCCATACGTGCTCTCTGATCTCTCCGGAAAGTCCACCGTCTGACAGTATCGAACTGAAAAAGTTGATATCTGTTCAGAGTTATGACGTTTCCCTGGTTCCGAGAGATTCTCTTCCAAAGAGGTTTCTTGCATTCTTTTATTACGGCGCCACCCGCAAACCAGCCAGCGCGAAGCTGCTCCTTCCTTTAACTTCCGCTCCCCGGCAGCACAATGTGACGTCCCCCGCGGCGCAATTGTAAGCAACAACCTGACTGGTCTCATTGGACACTACCTGGGATCATGACGTCAGGCTGCCGCGCCCATGATCACATATGATGTTGAATCCATCATAAATCAGGCACGGCAGTTGTTGTCACTGTGAGTCTGCCAACACTGCCTTAGCTCCCAGTGCGAGAGCCAAAGCCTGCTGTGGGAGCACAGTGCATGAAGTGCACGCTACGGGCGGCGCGCTGCTGCCTCCTGCCCTTGGAGCTTTCAGTTAAGGTTGGGATACAATACAGATATGCGTGACAATGCATTTCAGTGCGGTAATGCGGAACACCGCACTGAAATGCGTGAGCGTCACACCTGATGCGTGATACTTGGCAGCACTGCATCCTGAGGCCACGTGATACACTTCCGGGTCAGAATCCCGATGGCAAAAAGTGACGTACTGGCGTCGCGAGGGGCTTGTAAATAAGCCCTTCAGTGCCATAGCACACCGCCGCAAGTGGCTCCCAATAAGAAACCCTGCCACACTGACAGTTGCGTCAGTTAAAGTACCAGTGTGACTTCACATTGATAGCGGCTTCCATTAGGGAATCTGCGACACACTGATGACAGCTTCCTTTAACGAACCTTTAACATGCTAACATTGGCTTGTTTTTAAAAACCTATGTCATGGCGAGAGCGGCGTCCATTAAAGAGCCTATTCCACGCTGAATGTGGCTCTCATGACAGAACCCATGCCACGCTGACAGCGCCTTCTATTACATATTCTGTGTCATGCTGTCAGCGCTGGGTGATCTGGGAGCATTGCCTAACTCCATCTTCAACTTGGCCATACCTTGTTCATAACATTTTGGAGCCCCTCTGATAAGATTAATGCTTTTAGTAAAAAGGTATGAAGAGTAGGAGAGCTGCTTCCGTCTTGGGGATCCCATTATCAAAGTAAAATCTAACACTAACTTTACAGAAGAAATGCAAGCGGGTCTTACATTGAAAGACCGGGCATGGCTTGCCCTTTTGTACATTCACTCCAGCAGCCAAATTTCTAGTTTTTGGAGCTCTGAAAATCCTTTTGCCTTACCTTTTCTGAATCACATAGCTAAAGATCTTACTACATAGTTCATTACAGAAAATGTATGATTTAGTTACATTGCTAGGCCCTTTCGCGAATGCCGGTCAACTGACCAAGTGCATATTACAGAACCTACCAAAAAACAGGCTGTATATATCACTAAGGCCTTCATTACAAGTGGCCTGTTAAATCCAGCGGACTAGCAGCTTTACCTACTAGACCCACTGTAATGATAAGGTCCACAAAAACACTGACAAACTGTCTTGTTTCCCTGGAAACAGTCAAAAACTCCAAGGGAATCTGTGGGGAGGAATGGGGAATTACCGGGTGAATCGGACTCAGAATGATCAATTCACACAATAATTCCTAATTTCTCAGTGGAACCTCAGGGATCCACTCAGAAAGCGTGCTGATTCTACACCCAGAAGCTAGCGAGACCCATGGTAACGTTGTCTCAGAGTGTGAAAACCTACCGGCCGAGGAACTGTGGGGGCAGATTTACAAGCCCCTTGCGCCTCCTTGCACTGCCATTGCGTCACTTTTTTTTACGCAACGCTGGCGCAAACAATGCGGCCAATTTACAACGTGACACATCTAGGAAGATGCGTCATGTTGTAAAGCCCTCGTCACATTATACCTGCGTCAGGTATAATGTATGCAGGGTGGGCGTTCCCACGCAAAAAGCCATGTAGAACTGATGCAGTGAAATTTACAACATTTCACTGCGTCATTCTACGCCTTCACTGCGTCAAAATCCCTACGCCTGCTCAGACCAGGCGTAAGGAATGACGCAGGGCTTTTTGAATGGGACTCACCCATCTGTTGTGGCGCATTCCTGGACGTACGTCACTTTCATGAGCAACTCCAGCAATGCGCCACTTTTGGGCCAACAAATGCGTCAGAATATCTGACTCATCTGTTAATTCTTGCGCCATGGAGCACTGTATTGTAAATACAGCGCATCCATGGTGGCGCAAGGACATTTGCCGCTGGCGCAAGTAAACTGACGCATCTATGCAGATGTATCAGTTCCTTGTAAATCTGCCCCTTGGTCCTTAAAGGAGACGAGGAGGAAAGGAGGGAGGTTGGAAGAGTGACAGGTTTTTGTTCGTACGTTTAGCAGACACCAGGGAATGCACAAGTGGTCGGTTGTGATGGCAATAAGATCTTGATTTTTCTAATCCATAGAACAAACATAGTTCTGTGGAGCAGGACAGGGACAGGGTGTTTCATGTCAAGAAAATATATTGGTAGGCAGGGTCTTTATTACTGTCTTGCTAGGGAGATTATTTGAAAGAAAAGTTAATACTTTCATCGTACGTACATTGGGGTGAATTTCAGCGTGATCTGTGGCATAATATATTGCCTGGATTTGGTAACGTCTGTGCCTATCACAGACTTAATAAGCTGAAGGGGAATGACGACTAGAAAACAATGGTCCTCATGTGTGCATTATAGGGGAATACTCCAAATGAATCCCAAAAGACACATCATGTCCTTGCATGCGACTACACCTGCCTCTGCTGGCAGTTTTTCTCTTGACTCTCCTCTCCAGGGCCATCCTCACCGTAGCGGTCTCCCACTACATGCGTCCCATTTCCCAGCCCCATCCACTTCCTGTACCTGTGCACCCCCTTCTCCAGTGCCCTCCCCTGGGTACCTGAAGCCCTTCTTGTTCTACAAGAGCCTCTCGGTGCCCCACCATCCAGCACCATCCTCTCCTGCGTGCTGTGTATCACATTCCCTGCGGCCCTCTCCTGAGTACCTAAAGACCTTCCTATTCTAGCAGTACCTATCGGTGCCCCTCCCCCCGTCCCATCTTCTTTCGGGTGCTCTGCACCCTGTCCCCAGCGCCCTCCAGTGAGTCCCTTAGGCCCTTCAGGTTTGGAAGTCCGTCTCAGTGCCCCACTGTCTCTCCTGAGTGCAGTGTATCCCCTCCCCTAAGGCCCTCTTCCGACTACTCAAAGTCCTTCCATTATAGAAGTCTTGTGCAGAGAGTGAGATGCGGCATTCCAGCTGCCTGTACCTCCTCGCCCAGCACCATTCTCTTTCTACGCCCCCAGTGTCACCTCTTCAAGTACCTCAGGTCCTTCCGGTTATAGAAGCCCCAGGCAGAGGAATGGCGGACCACCTCTTGGTGTCTCCTTGCCCAGAACCATTCCCTTCCTGGTGTAGTGTACTTCTGCCACCAGTATGACCCCCACCCCCCAAGTACCTGAAGTCCTTTCAGGCACAGAAGTCCCATGCAGAGAGTGAGGCATGACACAACAGCTGCCGTTGTCTCCTCACCTAGCACCATTGCCTTCCAGGTGCTGTGTACCGCTGCCTCCCTGTGCCACCCCGAGTACCTGAAGTCCTTCCGGTTATAGAAGTCCCACGCAGAGGCATGGCACACCACTTCTCGATCTTTGGGCTTCTCGATCATGGACTTGGCCCAGAATTCTGGGGGCATCGGGATGAGTCCAAGCGACTGGAAGAACCTGTCTGATTCTTCGAACATCTTCAATGGCGTCCATTTCTAGGGGGCACAAGAAAATCAATCAATCAGGTGTTTGTTAGAAGGGACTGTGAACCATCTGCAGACTGCACACTCCTCCAACAACCCATTTACCTCTTTCAGAAAGCATACATCCCATGGAATCCTTCCTGTCCCACACCATATATTAACTTTTCAAACTACATGCTGGGTAAATGCTGAGAACTAAACAATTCAATTCATAGCATGGACACAACAGTGTCCTGCCTGCATTCAATGCATCACACAATAACAGCAGCGTGCTAAGGGTGTCCCGGACCCCGATGCAAGTGAAGAAAATAAAGCCCTAGTTAAGTAATAAAAGACAGACAAAATTGGAGTGCAATAGGCCCTTCACACTCCTGTGTGCCCCTGTGGTAGTGCACCAGCTACACTGGTGAGCGCTTCACTCATGCACAATGCGCACAGATCACCCCTTCTTTGTAAGGATGACTTTCTGAGGTGTTGTCGAAGAAGTGAATGGTTTAGGGTCCATATCCCATGGACCTTAGAGAGTCACAGGGGAGACCGTTAGGTTCCAGACCTCCTTTGCTTACGACACCTTTGTACGTTACGTGAAAGAGATATGGGCCTCCTCCCACTCCGCTTCTTAAAAAGCAGTTCTACAACTTTGGGCGGTCTGCATTGTGTTATGGAAGGACCAGTGGGAAAAGTCTCCCAGGTGTACTCACTGCATAGACTTGGAAAAGTACTTCTCTAGAACAGAGTTACCCATGTGTGGTTCACTCACCTGACTGACCATGGCCGGCGTGGCGTCCACCTTGGTAGCGCTGGGGTATGGTATCACCAGGTCGAAGATGTTATTCCATGACTGGGCCCACATGTTGCCTGCAGGGCATGAAAACGCACAGGGGGTGGAGGGGCAGGACAAAGAGTGGGAGAAACAAAGAGATGAGAGTGGTCACATGGGAACTCCTTTAGATACATACTGAGTATATAACATGGGTGAGGACATGAGGGAAGCAGCATATTACAATAACAAGCATTGGCATAGCCAATAGGTCTCGCCTTTGGGACCTTATAAGTGTTTAGTTATCCAGCACAATATCCTTGGTGCAACAACATCAACTGTTGCATGGCTAAACACTTATAAGGTCCCAAGGCGAGACCTATTGGCTATGCCAATGCTTGTTTAGTTGGAAGTGACAACAGGAGGTAGTGGCACGTACACTGCAAAAGCCACAAAAGATTCTTCGACACCTTTTTTTTTAAAGAAAGAGTCTGCTTTGATAGATAAATGGTTTAATTAGCGCAACTATAAATATCGTTTTCGCAGACGTGCAAGCAAGCTCTCACAAAGACAGGACCATGTTACCCAAGATTGAAAGTCAGATACTGAAGGTTTCTAGCCACATCTGCTGTGTTTGTCCTGCTTAATTTTATTTATTAGCTTGAAACGTACAAGTGCACAGCATTTAGAGAAAAACAAATACCATTGAAGTTCTCAATAATTACACAGTGCAATTTTAAATGGACACACTGCATATTATCAGTAATAAACCTTTGTAAAAGAAAAATTAAAAACAATTGTGACGCGAGTGCATGCTTTTCCCAAAAATTTTGCAAAGTAAGCAGACACATTTTGAGATGCGTAATTAAATTTGTTTGTTTTTGATTAAGAGTAAGTAGTAAAAAAGTTAGAGCTATTGGTATTATAAATGATAATGTATTATACTTAAGTTATTTTGTTTACAGTGGAGTAAAAGTGTTTATGAGCTTATAAACATTGCGCTCTCCTTGGGCAAAGCGTAGACAGATTGCCGCTGTGATTTTATGTGTTGTATGTAAAGCGTCACGGTGAGGGTTTAGTTGAAACTTAATGAAAGTTAGAGCTATAGCCGCCACCCTGAATGGCAAGATTTTTCCAGTGTTGGATGTCCAAGGCTGCCTGCGTCAATATTGGGGGCACCACACAGGGGCTGACGAGGCGAGTGGTGTAAGGCAGCACACAGTACTGCCGGGATGCACACTGTATGCACACAGAGGTGGGGGCTGCAGGGTCTCTTGAAATCAGTGCATTTACCAGTAGCTGTGGAAGGTAACTGTCCCTGGCTCCATACATTGGGTGGATTCAACCAGAGTATTATTATTGTTTAATATGACCTTTCCACACCAACAAGAGTCATTGTTCTGCAAAATGAGGTTTTGTTTTGAAAGTCCAGCCACTAAAGAAATTGTGACATACTTTCTTCCTGGAATCTCTACGTTCGTCTGCCAGGTTAGTGTTAGGAAGAGTATGTGATATGATTTTTAATAATTCACTAATTATTTTTCTGCGTGCAATTTTGTCTAGGATGTGAGAGACAGTTAAACGGTGGAATTTCATATAAAGGCATTTTTATGCATATGCACGACAGCTACTGTCAGTTACAAACATATATGACGCTGTCTAGTGTCGATCAACAAGCCCTATTTAAAACAGCAAACATTCTCCCACTCACTGCGTATGATTTAGTGTGATCAGCATGTTCTCGGCAGTAACGCACTTTCTTCATGGAGCCATTTGTTATGTATTGAGAGTAGCTTGTGGTTGCTAGTTTGCCCTCCGGTGTAGAGAAGCGAGAGACAAAGAGATTATTGCTACAAATTACTGTGTTAAAAATAAGATTGTCTGGAGGAGCTATGTCTTGGAGAAGACTGCCGCTTCTTAGAGAGGAGAAAAAAAATGTGTGTTAGTGGTTTGTGGAGGAAGGCGGCGCCGTTCATGAACAATTAAAAACGCACTTAAAAAGTGAAAGCGCGCTGTTCACAAACAATTAAAAGCGCGTTCAAACGGAAAGCGGCACTGTTCACAAATAAATAAAGTGGCGAGGCCATGCTGTGTGATAAAGCGCACCTCTGCCACTCCTTACATTTCAATTGAAAGCGGCACCGTGGAGAAGAAATAGAGAAAGGCGCACTGCTATGCTGTTCGTTAAATTTAAAGTGAAAGCGGTGCCATGCAGAAACTGCCATGCTGTGTAATAAGTGGAAGTGTGTTGTTGTCATGAGGGACCGGGGTGGGATGGAAGTGGACAAAGAAAAGGGAAGAAAAGCACAGGGATGCAAAAATAAACACGCGGCCGAAGCAGAATGAGAAGAACAAGCACGCGAGTGGTGCGTGCGCGCGCAGCCTGCTCTTTTTCGAAGCACACACTCGTGCTTGTGGCGCGCCCCTGCGCGCTCCCGCAAGGTGTATGCCGCCACAAGCACGAGTATGTGCTTCGAAAAAGAGCTGCACGACGGCTAAAGGTCTCCTACGCAGCCTAAAAAGCAACCAGCTTGGTTGGCATTTTTCTGTGATTATTGAACAGGATGAGTGTCTCTGGCAGTAATGAAGTGACTCTGGGCTCTCGCTTGGGGTCATTGAAACTATAAACTGAAACTGGGCGTGCTATAGTAAGCATACTCATCTGAACCGCTTCCGCTTCAGCCTTGATTCCAAAATGGAAGCCGCTGATGAGATACTTCAGAGGTATGTGTGGGTAATCACGGTGCATCAGGACAGCTGTTTGTCTCTTGAAATGGCACTGACCCTGAACATATCTACAGAGCTGGGCAGCTCTGGGCGTCACACTCAGTCTGGTCATACCGAGGCAGCTGGTTGATTTTTGGCAATAGCTTGTGTGTGGTTCTGTGTATATCAGCATGGCTAACATACATACATCTTTTCGTAAATATTTAGTTGGTTGCAAAAGTGGGTTGCTGGAACGATTAATCGATACTTGTTTATATCCAAGTCAACAGTGCTCTTTTTGTTGACTTTCAAATGATGAACTGCTGGGGTTCCAACATATCATCACCACGTACAGCCTTCTGGCTAGGTTTGTGCTATAGAAATACCACATACATACATACATACATACATACATACACACACACACACAGAAACACATACATACATACATACATACATACATACATACTCACATACACACATACATACATACGTACACACATACATACATACATACTTACATACATACATACATAAATACATACATACAGTTAAAGACAGCCTTCTGCACTTGATAGATTAATCCACTGAACCATCAGACTGAGTAAAGGGGGAGGGAGGATCCTGCCGAATGACCGAGCATAAGCACTCAGCGGTGAGACTCTAGGCCTGTGCTGTGTCTGGCTACAAGGTGTTTTAGCAGATTGTACGATGGTACAACGCAGGTAAATACATTGCATGCCTTTGCCATGCATTTTTTAGCATGCACGTTTTTACCGCGAATATGCATTTACAACGCTTGCCAATACCACGCATTGTTTTTAGATTTAAAAACAATGTATTTGAGGGGGGAGACCCCCCCACCCCCCCATGTCCCCAGAGCTGCTTAGTCTGACTCAGAGGAGACCCTCTCACTAGCCTAAAATGTCACTGCGATGTGACAACATGATCCTAGTGCTGACATGTCATGTGTGTGTTGAGTGCATGTTTGCATAGTCAATGAATGTCATGCGAAATATACTGAGTCTGTGTGTAGTGTAATTGTGGCTGCTGTAACCAGTGGATGGCCAGTGGAGGATATGGCATAAGATGGAGATAAGATATACGGCATGAGATAAGGTGGAGGGCGGATGCCCCTTTCCCAGAGAGTGGACGTGCATTCCCTGCATTCCTGTGAGCGGAAGGTGGATGCTCTGACACTGAAGTGAGGAAGGATGGAGGTAGGGGTACCATTAGAATGTCTATGCAGACCTTGGAGAAAGAGATTGCTGATTAGATTTCCTGTGTACTGCCATTTGGTAAATGGTACGGGACAGGGGAGGGTGTCAGCAGACTCTCACACTGCACTGTGCCCTTGTTTTGGATACTCTTGCATGGAGCCAGCATCATCACTATCTAGCATGAAAGTCATCACCTTGCAAAAAGACTGTCTGCACTACAGCCAGAAAATGACAATGAAAGGGAACCAACATAAACCAGTTCCAAGACTTAAACAGTCGCACCACATCTCCTCTCTGAAAAATGAGCATAAAGAGGGATCCAAACCACCTCACTTTGTTCCTATTCAAAGTTCTTATTGAGCAAGAAAGGGGGTGCTCTGCAGAGTACTCAAAAAGCTGCTGAGTCTGCCTGAAAGCCTGTCTGCCAGAGGTGAGGGGATATCACCTCAGCCTGCCCAGCTTTCTGGAGAATCTGTGGGGCTGCCTAGCACCTGGAAGCCTGCCTGCCTGCTCAGAGAGGAAGGAGAGTGCCTGGTCCTGCAGGAGTAAAATCCCAGCCATGCTCTCACGTAGGTAGGCGAAGCTTAGAAATGCACCTCGCCTACATACGTGGTTCATTTTTTTAACTACGTGAAGCGGCATCAACTTTCATCACCACCGTGACCTGAGGGACCTGCCTTCGGCCACCAACAGGATTGGGTCCAGAGACATCTTTGCCACTGCAACTGGGAACTTCCCCAACGGCCCAGAGGCTGAACCACTGATCCTGGCCTGCCGTGCCACAACTCCGACACGACCCCAGAGGCAGGGCCACCTCTGTGACAGAGGACTCTGCCATGTGACCACAAAGATCGTTGGACGGTCACCACAATACTGAGCAGTGCTTCGCCCAGGTAGGTAACACTTGGCTGTGTTTGAAAGATGTAGACACTATATTTTGTCCTAGAACTGTGTAGCTTTGGCCAGTTCGGCAAATGGTCTTTTATCAATACATAAGGATGAGCAGTTGTACGGGTCCCACACATTGGACCACTGATCATACAGCTATAATAGTGGACTCGCACCTGAGCTGATTCTTACCTGAGATTGCCTATAAGTAATGTCCTGCATGGATGCATTGGGGATACAGCCACAGTGGGATAGAGCGGGGTACTGCAGGCATTATACGCATTGCATACATCCAATAGCGAATTAAAGAACTCTGTAACAGAGGCCCATTACACAGCAAGTAAACATGAATGTTAGGGAGTGAGAAAGGGAGTGAGTTGAGAGTGAATGAGTGTTCTTCAGTTATTCACCCTGTTGATTGGTCGCCTGTGTGAGCTTAGAGTTATTTCTGGTTTGAATTTGGTGTTTGTGCAAGTTTCAAGCTAGTTGGGAAGAAATGGTGCATGGAGTTCGCCATGCAAGCTTCCACACTGTCCACTAGAGGGCGTCTTGTCATTCAAGTCAAGGTGTTTGTTTGTCAGGCCGCGGACAGCTGGAGTCCAGTTTTTGCAGCTAGAATTGGGAAAATGAGACAACAGGGGGGCAGATTTACAAGCCCCTTGTGCCACTTTTGCGTCACTTTTCCCATGTTAAAAGTGACGCAAAAGTGGCGCAAGGGGCTTGTAAATCTGCCCCAGGAAGTTTAAGACTGGTTTATTGTGAGCGTAATCACAGTAGTGACAGCTGCAGCCTGATGTCACTCAGGAGAGACCTGCCGATACTAAGAGCACAGAGAACGGCCAGCAGGAAGTTTTGAACCAGGGATCACCTAAGAGGGACCGCTGTAACCTAAGATCACAACAAGCATTGGTAAAGCCAATATGTCTGCTGTATGCCAGCAGCCTAATGACACTGCCATAACTTTTTTTTTTTAAATGGATTTTGTAAACCGTTATTGTTTGCACGCTGCTAAGCCCTAGTCAATCTAAAAAAAATAAATTGGCTAAAAGTATAAAATATTATTTTGGTGTCAAAAAGCAAACATTGCCATAGTAGTCCCTTGCACTTAAGGGACTGCTTTGTCTGTGGACGTGTTCCTTGTGAAAGGGCCGTAACTCACAGTGAAGTTAGCCAATGGCTGAAGAGGCAGTACCATTGACCCATGCAGTAGAGAGAGGAAGAAAAATGTAAATGACACAACAACAGACTGATGGGAGAAGGGGCTGGGTAAAAGGCCCTATCAGTTTAATATACATATAATTTAAAAATAATCCACAGGTCTTGTCTAATGTCAGACCCAAGCAAGCATTGGCAAATACAATAGGTCTGGTGTTGGCTGCCAGCCTTTTGGCTTTATCAATGCTTGTTTTCTTTTGCTATGATTTTTGCAAAACGTTATTGTTCAGCAAGCAGCTGAGTCCCGATCAATCAAAAACAAACTGGCTTAAAGCAAAACTAGCTTTTCAATCTTAAAAAGCATACGTTGCCTTAGTAGTTCCTCCCACTTAAAGGAACAGCTTTGTGTTCATGTGTTCCTTGTCAAAGTGCAGAATGCCTTCACTCACACTGAAGTTAGCCAATGGCTGATGTGGGCTGACTCACTGCCCCATGTTGTATGATGTATAGATCGGAAGATGAATGTCAATGAACAGTCGCGACCGGCGTGATTCGCGGGGGGGGGGGGCACGGGTTCGCGGGGGGGAGGCTAATTACATTTTTTTTAAACTTACCTAACCGGGTCCCCTGCCGCCTCAGCTCCTGGCCGGGTCCCGCATTTTCCCAACAGGTAGCAGCCACAGGCAGACTCTCTCCCCTCCCCTAAGTCAATCACAACGCTGCAATGGCAGCGTTGTGATTGGTGGGGACGACACCCAGCCGTGCGCCTATGGGGAGGCCATTTTCGCTATGTAGGCCGCACGAATCCTACATAGAGAAAAGGCTGAGTGAGCATGACTGGTTTGGTCGGCCCCAGAGGGCCGACCTAACAGTCAGGGCCCACAGCATTGGGCAAGCCACTCCTCCCAGAACCGCCCACCCGCCCGTCTCCAACCAGGCATACCCTTCTGCTTTCTCGCAGTGCGAGAGCAGAAACATAAAATGGTATTTAAAATACCATTTTATGTTTCTGCTTCTCGCACTGCGAGAAAGCTGTGGGGCGATGCTCCTCCGCCCTAATGGAGGAGCCGCCCCTGTCAATGATACAATAACAGGCCACTGGATGAAGAAGCTAGTTGAAACCCCCTAAACATAAGTATATTATACATACAATTTTAGTAAAATTAAATTATCTTGGCTCACACCAGACCTAAAATTTAAAAGGTGCTGGTTAACCCCAGACCTAAAAAAATAGGACATATGGCTCACATTCTTAACACTGACTGACAATACAAGGCACATAGGCAGCTCGATACTGCAGCTTGTCGTAAAACACTGCTTATCTAGGCCAAGTGTGCCCCCTAGTGGTTCAAAGTCATTCAATTGCTATATTTTCCAGTCACTGTCAGGAAAAAAAACCACTTCGGATCTCAAAATTAATGTTTCTCACCTGCTTGTTCATCGAATTGTCTATCTTTCTCATAAAAGAAATGGTCAAAAAAGGTTAAAGCTGTAACTGTCCCGAAAAGTTACTGTCTTGGCAAATCAATCTTAACTATAGAGTCGCAAGTGCTGAAAGGCCCTGATTCCAAGCTGCACGGATTTTGCTGCAGGGATACCCTACCTGGGAGACGGAATATTCGGGCCTTTATTTCTGCACCAAAATCCGGCTAATTGCGGTTCCATGGCCGAAATGAGGACAAAGTATGCAGAACCAGGTAAACTGGGCCAAAAATCCGCAAAGCTTTTCGCAATTGGGAGTTTTTCCTGCTTTCTTCTGCCATCTGCTCAGAGCTGCGAGTCTCAGTGCCGCAGCAGGACTCAGGAGGAGGAGGCCAGTCCAGGGGCAGTCTCCTCTGCTCACATGTGGCACATGTTGGGGATGCTGGGGACCCTTTCTGCCCCGGTCCTTAGCACCTGGCCCAGAACTTCGCTCTGGCCAGGTGGTGGCTACCACCCATCCTTTCTGGTTGTAGTATCCCTGGGTCAGGGCCGTGGTAGCTACAACCGGACAGGATGGGTGGAACGTGGAAGTCACACCCTGGGTCAAGGGGACAGGAAGCCAGAGGCCAGTGTGGGGGTAGCATTGATACCTCTCCCGTGTTGTGATCTAGGCAGGTGGGGGTGCTCTCCACCATGGCCTCCATCTTTTTCCAAGTCTGTTGCTGCTCAGGGGGGAGGGTGGGTGATGGGTGCAGCAGGCTGGCTGGGAGGTTCAATAACAGTTCTCAGCTTGGTGTTGCAGGGGGCAGGCAAGGGCTGGGCGGTGCTTCTGCCCACAGCCTTTCCTTTAGAAATCACCAGCCCAACCAGGTTTTAGGAGGTGTGGAATCATACCAGTCAGTGTCTCTAGACATGAAAATGACAATTTCTAGACCTGAAAATTACCCGATAAATTTGGATCTGAAATAACTGGCCCATTTGAAATGAAGTGGAGCGGTATCTCCCCGGGAAATACCGCTCCACTTGACTCATGATCAGGCTCCCAGTGAGACAGGCTATAGCGAGTATATCGCCAGCAGATTTGTGCTTTGAGTTTACTGTGGCTTGCAGGTGGTTTCTGTAGTGTGCATAAAAGAAGCATGACTTAGTGGCGACAATAGTCATAGTGCAAAAACCTGATCGCTCGGTTAGAGTGTGTGTAAATCTTCTCCATCTCAGTAATTCAATATGGGTTGAAGGCACCCATTGGCCAACATCAAACATGAAATGCTGACCACAATGGAAAATGCAGATGGTTTTTTACGATAGACATCTGCTTATCATCAAATTGAATTACACGCTCTTCTCAACGATTAACGTCATTCATCACACCGTTTGGGACCTTTCAGTATAGGCATGTGCATTTTAGACTAGCATCCGCCTCCTTGGTCTTTCAGAGGTTGATGCAGGCTTTATTTGAAGATGTACAAGGTGTCTGTTTTTTCCAGGATGACATTTCGTTTCTTGTCAAGGATGAAATTGAACATGACCATAGACTGGACAAAGTGTTGGAGATATTATGTTCAAACGATTTGATCGGGAAAGCTGAAAAGTGCAAATTGTTGGAAAACAGTGTGGTGGATAACATAGTGAAGCACTTATGAAAGAATATAAGGATAACCTATGGTCATTCTTAGGAGTTATTGAATTTTTCTCTAAATGTGTTAAAAAAAATTCAGACAAGACTAAAAAATAAGACATTTGAGTTGACTGAAATATGTCAGGATGAATTTGTGAATATAAAGCAGGATATTGCCATGGCACTACCACTGGGCAGTTGTAGGATAACTAATAATGACATAATAACTACTAACACCAGCAGCTTTGCTGTTGGTGCCGCATTGAGTCAAATTCAAGACAGAAAAGAAGTAGTTATCGTATATGACTTTTGTACCTTGTCTGATATTGGACAACGGTGCTCAGTTACAGAAAGGGAAATGTTGGCTGTGTTTTGGGCTGCCAAAGACTTTAGTATTTATGTTTAGGGCTTACCATCTATCAGTGGCGGTCAGTAATTTTGGCAGGGAGGGGGCCGATTGTGCCACAAGCGCACACATCTACCTACACTCACACCCATGCATTCACACACATGTGCGCACACACTTACAACAAATAAATAAATTCATGCATGCATGCATGCAGCAAACATTCAAAAACAAAAAACATACCTACCCTGCAGCTCCCGAGAAGAAAGCCTTGGAGGTCGCTGGAGGGTTGAGACTACTGCCTTCTTTACTTGGCTGACCTTGTGTCAGCCAATGAGAGAAAGCAGCAGTCCCTCACTCATCACAGAGTGGGATTGGGTCAGTGAGACTGCTGACCCCACCCCAGCCTGTGACGAGGTGTCACTGATTGACGCTCAGTCCTGGGCACTTCAGGGCATAAAACTGAAGCGCCCAGGTCCGAAGCAATCAGTGACGCTCCCCCACATCATGAGGGTGAGGGCCTCGAGGCACTTTTGCAAGGCTGAAGAGGTCCCGCCCACAGGGCTGTGAAATCCTCAGCCCGACAAAGTTCAGCTCAGACAGCCAGGAGCCTGCGCATTTAGCGCATGTCTAACTCCTGGGCTGCCTGATCTGAACAAGAAGAGTGTCTGTCTGGCTGACCTTTGCTCAGCTTGACAGACACTGTTCTACTCCTAAAAAAGGTAAGGGGCCTGGCCCCTTTGCCCATATGGACGGGCTGCCATCTATTGTATGGCAGGATCACGAACCTTTGAATAATTTGTTACCCACTAAAGGCTCTGGGTTGGCATCTATGAGCATTGCAAAATGGTTCCAGAAGATTTCTTATTTATTTATTAACTGTACAATTAATTAAAATCATTACAGAAAAAACAATCAGCGTATAAAAACTAGAACAGTGATACTAAAAGCTTCAATTTATGTTAGATAACATTTAGCGCCCCTCCCCAATGCCCACACAATCGGCCTTCACCAGAGTTTGTGGTCTGTGTCGTGTGGCCTTGCGCGTCTTTATGGGGTCCCCTTTGAACCTAGGAGAATAAACTAAGTTCCAGGGTGATGAACTAGACGCCCTGGCGCTCCAATTGACCATCTTGGAATAGCGCGGTCTTAAAGGGCGTGCTGGAGGTGTTTAGAGGAGTGGAGCTTTTTGGAAAGCCGGTCAGCTTTCTTCCGCCAAATTTGCAGTACCCTTCACCAGAGTTTTATTGCTTTCGTTAGCAACTTTTAGGGCGATCCTGATTTGATGGGTGAATTTTGCCAATCCTGCTTGAGTCGTCGTGTTGATAGTAGATAGGCACAAGGCTGACGCTTCGCTACAGGACTTTATTCCATTGGTGATACAGATCGGGCGCAGGAGTCGCCAGCGTTCGTTATTAATTTTGGGGCACAGCATAGAAGGTGCAACCAGGATTCCCTCGTATAGGGGCACAGTCTGCAGTTTATGGATTCCCCCGTACGGGCCCATGCAGGGTTAAAATCAGCAATTCCTAATAGGGTTAGTCTCATGTAAAGGATTTTGCTTCGGGCCTGTGGAGTGAGAGCCTTGCTTAGGTAAGGTTGTGCCTTGCCTGCCATGTAGGAATTATTCAGCGGATCTAAATGGGCGCTTGAACGGAGAGATCAAAATCAAAGGAGGTTTCTCGTACTTGTTTGTTTATGGATCTTTTCCAAGCATTCAGGGGGATATCCAGCCGCGTTATGCTTTCTTCCTTGATCTTCAATGTTTTAAACGCTTTTCCTAGACTGGTGTGCCAGGCCGTACTTGACCCCTCAAAGATTGATCTCAGATGATATTTTAGAGAATTGACCGGGGTCCTTAGTATCCTTAAGTATAGCTTTATGATCTCCCCCTGGCATATCAGGTCTGGCCTCGCTAAGCCTAACTCCAGTCTTAGCCTTGCTTTCCTAGCTGACCTCGGAATGTGTAGCACTGATGTGTATGCCTTAACTTGGGCTGAATTGAGGAAAGCATCCTGTAACCCGGGGAAGGCCAGGTGACCGTAGCTAATAGCTGGTAAACGTTTCGCTTTCAGGACAGTTAATATTGGAACAGCAGACGGGCTAATCAGGTGGTGGCTTAGTTGTTTTAGTAGGTGTGTGACCTTACTGGCCTTGGAGCTCTGCTGTTTCAGGTGGGCCTTCTCCTTGGACCGTTCCATCAGCTAAACCCCTAGATAGTTGAATGAAGCCACCGTGTTAATTTGCAAATTTCCCATTACCCAATGTTTTTTCTTCTTCAGATGGTAAGTTCCAAAAATGACAACCTTGGTCTTTCCCTGGTTAACTGTCAAGTTGTTGGTAGTATTGAAACGGTTTAATGCATTTAGGGCTTTTTGTAAGCCCACCCTCGTGTGATCCAATATAGCTGTATCGTCGGCGTATTGTAGCACCGGCAACCTCACGCTTCCTAGTCTAGGGGCTACAAGACTGGCTCCTTTGAGGGCAACCCCCAGATCCGCAGTATATAAGTTAAAAAGGATGGGGGCCAGCACGCATCCTTGCTTCAGCCCGTTCTCCATGGTTATTTTAGGGGTTGCAGAAGATTTGAAGAGTGTAATTTTACTATGCACTTTTTTGGCTGGTAAAGATAAGAATATGGTGATGCTTCATCAAGATTTCAAAATGAAGAAGGATGGCACAGGAATACTGGCCATGAAGTAGAAGAAAATGAATGGGTAGCAGCCATTGAGTACATAGATATGGAAACTACGAAAGACAAATTGTGGAAACAAGCTGTAAGGAATGGTGTACAGTTATCGACTCTCAGTAGGTGGATGAGAGGATGACCTTTGCAGCATGAAGGTTGGAAAAGGTTTACCTGTGTGATGGATGAACTGAGAAAAGACAAGTGGGGTGTTATAAGGGGTGCAAAATTGATACTGCTAGCTTGATTTAGGGACAGAGAGATAGCATCTGCCAACCAAGGGCATTTGGGGAGAAACAAAAACAAGAGTATGATTAGGGTATCTTTCTGGTGGCCAGGTATGGACAGGTAGATTGAAAGGGTGGTGAAGAAGTGTGGTATGTGTAGTAATAGTGACAAAGTACATAAGATCAGCACACAACATTTACACCAGTAAAGTTTCCCATGTGGCCATGGGTGAAGGTAGCAATATCCATAATGGGTCCCTTGGTTACCATTGGGGTTCAGAGCAGATTTATCACTGCTCTAGTGGATTATTACTCCAAATGGTTTGAGGTAGAATTATTTTGGGGAGGTAACAAGCAGGAGTTTCATAAGGTTCATGGAGAAATTGTTTTTGAGCAAGGGTTATCCAGAGGAGGTAGTAATCGATAATGGCCCGCAATTCTGTTCCACCAAAGTGGAGGGTTATTTGTCTAACAGAAACATCACACCTATATAGACAGTTGTTTAAAATCCTGGAGCTACCAGTCTCCTTAAGAGAGTGAATAGAATAATTAAATAAAGTGCGCAATTCATTGTGGTCAATGGCAGACCAGTAATAGAGCATGTAAAGCAAATGATATGGGTGTACAGAACCAGCAAGCAGAACACGATGGGCTATTCACCATTTGAATTGTTGAGTTGAAGAAAACCTAGGTTGACTTTACACCTTGGGTAAGATGGACTTGTCGGACATCGTATGCAATGAGGAAGTTGAGGGGAGAGTGCACAAAAAACAAACGTTGTACTAAAAGAATTTCAATCAGACATGGTGTGTAAAAAGCTGGGAGGTGAAGGAGGGACAGATGGGCAAGTTCAAATTACCATGGAATGTACATGAGGGAATGTCTGTCTATTCTGAACCTAAGGTGGTGAAGTGAGTGGACAAGAATTATGTGCAGTTGGGTGACGTACAATATTGAACAAGGGGTGAGTGGTGGTGTGTTGTGGCATGAGTGTGAATCGCATGAATGAAGATGGTATGAAGAGACAGAGGTAGTGTTATAAGGTGGGGCACACGAAGAGAAGAATTGTGGCGCCACAGAGATTTGAAGATTAAGTGTGCGTTGTTAAGTGTACCCAGCGCACATTGCTTTTCCTGTCGTGCATCCATCAGGACATCCCTGAGGCATTATCTATATGTTATTATATAGACTTTAAATACCCCATCCATCTCCATTTCCTTTTCCATGCTTGCCTTCCATCTCATCTTCAAACAGGGATTGCCCTTGCATGGGTGTGTGGTGTAATTGGTTTTGTAAGGGGAGAAGATATGTAGTGTGCAAGTATTTTTTATCAGAAGCTTGGTAGCATTGGAGTGTGTTTATGTCATCTAGGCGGTGCCATGTTGTCGTTGTGACAACAGTTGATGCCCAGTTAACCCCTTCGCTGCTTCTGTCGGCCAACGGCCGTCGCGAGCACTACCTCCGTAGTGCAGCGCACGTCCGTTGGCCGACGCGGCCCCGCCCACTTAATTAAACCACTGCACCGCGGCGGAATTTGCGCCGCGGTTAAGCGGTTAAGACTTGTGCTCTGCCCTGTGGAATAAACAGCTACTCTTCTGCACTGTATCTCATTGGTTTCTTTGATTGCCACTGGCAGAAAAGAAGCACAACAGTTTCATAGACATCACCAAAGTACTAGCACACTGCAGACTAAATTTCACATACGAAACCCCAAAATGTAATTTTTTTTCATTACTTTGTCTGCTAGCTCTGCAAATGGTGTAATAGAATTTTGTATGAACATTAGTTACATTTTGTGCTAAGCAGGTGAACATTAAGGGGCCGATTCCGATCTCGGTCGGAGGCGCACCCAATACTATTTGGTCGGGAAAAAGCCATGCGAAAGCCAGTTTCCCGACCGATCCGTACAGCACACCGAACGAGCAAGTACGATGCGCACAACAGCAAAAATCCCGGCCGAGCCGTACTCACCCAAACCAGGTCCTGTTCTCCGACCGAGGCGAATCCGGAAACGCCGAATCGAGTCGCACGGAAGGGAAAATGCAGCCCCGTCCGGCCGGACAAGTACGATGCGCTTTCCGTACGCGCCGAACCCGTCGCTACGCACGGCACGTCAAAGCATCCGGGAGAGGCGCACATAAGCTCCGAATCGCGCCACAACACGATCCACGGCTACGAGACGAACACAGCACAGACGAGGACGACGCGAAGCGACGAGGACGAAGCGAAGCGAC
The DNA here is from genome assembly GCA_963921515.1 of Calotriton arnoldi. Taxonomy (NCBI): domain Eukaryota; kingdom Metazoa; phylum Chordata; class Amphibia; order Caudata; family Salamandridae; genus Calotriton; species Calotriton arnoldi. The sequence continues at coordinate 747,720 of CAWUFW010009666.1, forward strand.
GAGGACGAAGCCAAGCGACGAGGACGACGCGAAGCAACGAGAAGGACGAACGACACGAACCAACCATGAATCCCTTCGTCCCGATCATACCAATATTCTACATCTACTACCGGAACAGGCACGGACGCGTACGGCGCAGAAGGTAAGTCAGACACCAACCACAAAACACATACAACACGTACACGACACATCACACACATACACTGGGAATCTGAATATACTTACACCAGCAGCACCATAGGGGCGGGATGCCCATCACCAATGCCACATATGCACACAGGGGCCTGAATGCGCGCCACCACCCCAACCCAGGGGGCTGGATGCCAACCACCACAACCACCCTTAGCCAGGGGGTGCCAGATGCCCACCACCACTACCACCCTTAGCCAGGGGGCTGGATGCCTACCACTACTACCACCCTCACCCAGGGCGGGCTGGATGCCTACCACCACCCTTAGCCAGGGGGGCTGGATGCCTACCACTACTACCACCCCCACCCAGGGGGCAGGATGCCTACCACTACTACCACCCTCACCCAGGGGGCAGGATGCCCACCACTACTACCACCCTCAGCCAGGGGGGCAGGATGCCCACCACTACTACCACCCTCACCCAGGGGGGCAGGATGCCCACCACTACTACCACCCTTAGCCAGGGGGCAGGATGCCCACCACTACTACCACCCTCACCCAGGGGGCAGGATGCCCACCACTACTACCACCCTCACCCAGGGGGCAGGATGCCCACCACTACTACCACCCTTAGCCAGGGGGCTGGATGCCTACCACTACTACCACCCTTAGCCAGGGGGCTGGATGCCTACCACTACCACCCTTAGCCAGGGGGCTGGATGCCTACCACTACTACCACCCTCACCCAGGGGGCAGGATGCCTACCACTACTACCACCCTCACCCAGGGGGCAGGATGCCCACCACTACTACCACCCTTAGCCAGGGGGCAGGATGCCCACCACTACTACCACCCTCACCCAGGGGGCAGGATGCCCACCACTACTACCACCCTTAGCCAGGGGGCAGGATGCCCACCACTACTACCACCCTCACCCAGGGGGCAGGATGCCCACCACTACTACCACCCTTAGCCAGGGGGCTGGATGCCTACCACTACTACCACCCTTAGCCAGGGGGCTGGATGCCTACCACTACTACCACCCTCAACCAGGGGGGCAGGATGCCTACCACTACTACCACCTCACCCAGGGGGGCAGGATGCCCACCACTACTACCACCCTTAGCCAGGGGGCTGGATGCCTACCACTACCACCCTTAGCCAGGGGGCTGGATGCCTACCACTACTACCACCCTCACCCAGGGGGCAGGATGCCTACCACTACTACCACCCTCACCCAGGGGGGCAGGATGCCCACCACTACTACCACCCTCACCCAGGGGGCAGGATGCCCACCACTACTACCACCCTTAGCCAGGGGGCAGGATGCCCACCACTACTACCACCCCACCCAGGGGGCAGGATGCCTACCACTACTACCACCCTCACCCAGGGGGGCAGGATGCCCACCACTACTACCACCCTCACCCAGGGGGCAGGATGCCCACCACTACTACCACCCTTAGCCAGGGGGCAGGATGCCCACCACTACTACCACCCTCACCCAGGGGGGCAGGATGCCCACCACTACTACCACCCTCACCCAGGGGGCAGGATGCCCACCACTACTACCACCCTTAGCCAGGGGGCTGGATGCCTACCACTACTACCACCCCCACTCATAGGATGGACAATGCATGACACAACAAGCACACCACAACCTAGGGAATGCAAGATTAAGACATCCCCCACCACCATGACAAGCGTGTGAGCAGGCTGTGTCAAATGCCTACAACACCGAACATGACATTGAACATACAATGTGACCCCTAGCACATGTGCCACACATATATGTGTGTGGCACCCACAATGCAAGCAGCCCATGACCATTGTGGCAATGGGGCCTAAACCCCCATCATCACAGTGACCAAAAGGCAAGTGTGGGGTCCATAGCTGAAGCACATGTTGACCATTGTGGCAATGGGGTCTACACCCTCATCATCACAGTGACCAAAAGGTAATTGTTGACAAAGAAAGAGCTGCAACTGCCAAACTGCATGGATCATTCCTGGTCACAGAACCAAAAACTCATCTGTGGCAAAGTAGTGTATGTGTCCCATTGCAACATAAATTGGGGGAGCCAAATACTGCAGTGCAAATGAAACATTCCTTTGGCCATGTGCAGACAAACAACACCCATGGGGGCTGAGACCGTCAACAGTCATCAATGACACAATGACAGAAGTGACCATCAGAATGCAGACCCACATATTTGCACCAATGGGCACACAAATGCAGATACCCTGTGGAGACAGCAGATGTGAGGTGAACAGATACCATACCATGGCAGCAATGGGACACACAAACCATGATCACTGTGCTGACCGATGACCTAGGAGTCCCAGGGACAGCAGGGGAAACACACCAAACAACATACAGCCAATGGCACACCCAAGATATGCCAATGCAGTGGTGCAGATGCACAAACACAAACAGGCAGACCAACACTGTCATCATACACAGCAGGTGAGGGGTGGGGGTGCCAGTGTCCCCAGGCAACAACACAACACATGAGGAGAGCTGAATACCAATCATACAGATGTGCATACACTGCCACACTAAGGTAACTCATGGATCCAAATCCCCTATGTGGGCAAGCAGGCATTGACAGGTGAGAGGGAGCACAAAACACACATGTCACACAGGCACGTAGGAACAACAACTGACACAGCAAGTCACAGACACACCACAGCACCACCCCAGGGCCCCCACAATGTGGTGACCCTGGGCTGCAGAACAATACCACTGTGATGACAAAGCTAAATGTCGTTCACACTGTGAACCACAGTCAGGTGTCCTGAGCAACTAACTACCATCACACCTACACAAGCACAAATCAATCAGCATGGCCAGTAAGCCAAGGCCAACATGGAGGCAGGGGACTAGCCGGGCAACAACTCTCATCTGCACACACTCAAGACCACACCCTCGACCTCCAACAATGTGCAGCAGTGAAGTACACATGCACTGGTGACATTGCACATGCACCCATTACTATTCCAGGGTGGTGGGTGGGAACCAAGGTGTAGAAACACATCACACATGGACACTCAACAAGACTCCTGAATGTCTGACACACTGCACACTACGCTGTACATGGACATGACGGCAATACCACACCGACCAATGGGATCCCAGCCACAGTCACACACCAATGAAGAAGCCAAGGTCACCCACAAAGAACACACATAGACAACAACCAACATTGCAGCCCGGACCCTAAGGAGTGCCAGCAGTCACACACACAACGTGTCACAATCACTGAAAGATAACACAAACTGGAAATCACATGACAGGGGCAAACAACAAGTGCCAAAGGGAAACCTGACTGTGACCCATCTGCGTCAGCACACAAACTCTGCCCTGACAGCAAACACACCTATGGGTGACACCCTGATGACCAGTAATGTGCCATGCACCCACATCACAGAGAACACAGGGAGAAGACTTTGGGGGAACATAGCTCAAGTCAGCAAGCATCACAAACAGGTACAACACTAGGGATCACAGCATGCGCAGATGAATGGAAGTGAACACACAGACATGCACATACAACACACACCTTGGGCGCAGGCAATGTCACACGTGTACACACTGCCATGAGGGGACTCCACTCCTGTGTGAGGAAAGCTGTGCCATATGTTGCCTCAGTAGGGCCCCATCATGTCAGCTGAGCACTTGGTCACACAATCAACAATTAGCACCAAATGAGGGCTCCCATCACATCAGCCTGGTCATGGATGTGCCAACGGAATCATCAGCACAGATCCAACACACTTGTATAGCAATGTTGCACTGACTACACGGATGAGTCCCTCCCCATTGATGCCCAAACCTGCATGTCCACTGGAGATGGCAACACGGTCAGGGAAGTAGACAAATGCAACGATGGCAGGCACAACAGATGTGCAGGGGTGGAAGCCACAGATATGAAATTGCCAATGTAAGTAGGAAACCCATTGCCAAATACTGAACACATGACACCCTCAGATGCTGCTATTGATGACATGGATACACCACATGATAGGACACATTCCCCTGGACCACATGGGTTCCTGCACAGTAACACTTCATAATCATGAGACCAGATATCACCATCACTGCAGCAAGGGCATGGTTAGCTGCACCAACAACATGTACATCTGAAGCATGAGCACTAGAGAAAAGAAAGTTGCTTTATTCAGCATATGTGTTGAGGCCAAACGAAGTCCTGAAAAAGAGCAAAGGCCAATGGCCAGTCCATTGTCAAAGTTCAAACAGGGTGACACTGGCAGATGTCACCCTACGCATGCCTGCACAATACCAGGGACAATCCACTAGGAGGGGCAACCGGGGGCAGGCCAGGCACCGCAGGGACAGGATCAGGGCTCACCAGGGGAGTCAGGGAAGGGGTGGTGGGTGCTGGAGAGCCACTGACAACTGCAGTGGAGGTGTCTGACATGGTGTGTGCCGGCACAACTGGGGGCATGACACAGATGTCGTGGGTGCCGGCACAACTGCAGTGGACCCTGCAGATGGGGTGGACAGGTCCGCCACTGCAGTGCCCAAGTCAGACAGGGCGGTAGTGGACTCCACTGCAGTGCCTACCTCCAGGGGAGGAGAATGGGGAACAGGCAAGGTGGGTTGGACAGAGGGGGGACACCCTCACCACATCAGTGGCACAGACAAGCGCAGCGGGGGTGTGGTGCTGGGAGAGCAAGTGGCAGGGGGAGAAGGCCGGAGCATCTTGGGGATGGTATATCTGTGGGTGGGGGAACCTGGGGCAGGGTGTGGTGGGGGCACCTGTGCAGTGGGGGCCTGAGGGATGGAGGACGGAGACCTTGTGCCTGAGCTGCAGGGCGGTGGCGGGGTCTTGCTCTTAGCACTCCGGGGGACTTGCGGGTGGGGGCCTCAGTCCGTCTGCGCCTGGGGGAGGGTGTCCGGGGGCGAGGGGCACTCTGCTCCGTGTGGGTGGGCTTCCTCTTCCCCGGGATGCTGGAGCAGCTTCATCGGTGGGGAAGAGGCCGAGGTCACAGAGGAAGAGCTGCTGTGACTTTGGGGTTGCAGGTGAGGCAAGGGAGGGTGCTTTGGAGGGAGAGGGAACTGAGGACTGCGCAGTGCATGTGGATGCGTGTGTGTGTTCCAGGGCCCCATCCCCTGTGAGTCTGGCTTCAGTCCCCTGAATGTGCGTGCGTGTGCGTTTTGTCATTGGCGTGTGTGTCAGTGTGCTGGATGTGTGTGTGCTGGTGTGTGCCAGTGTGTGTGTGCCTGGGATGGGTAAGGTGCTGGGGAGTGTGGATGGAGCAGAGGCAGGAGGGGTGAGGGACCGTTTGAGGAGGGACACTGCTGCCGTCAGGGAGGAGTCCATGGACCTATTGCCCCTCTGTAGGTCAGACATGCCCGATGAGATGCCCTCCATGAACGACACCAGCTGAGTCAACAGCGCGGTGTGCGCATGGAGGACACTCAGCATGGCTGTCTGCCCTACATGGAGCTGGCGAAGGAGGTACACAGACTCCTCACTCAGGGCAGCAGGGGACACAGGGGCAGGGGGTGCGGTGCCTGGCCCAAAGGAGACACGCTCCCGGACATGGGAGCCTCCACGGACCTGGGGAATGGGAGCCGATGGGAGGGCGGTGGTGGTGCTGGTGGTGGCGGGGACAGCAACACTAGCTGAGGTGTGGTGGCTGCTGACACCCGCCTCCACAAGGGAGTCATCCTCCGAGTTGCTCTGGTCCTCAGCTGAGGTGGATGCTGCTGAGGACTCCTCGGTGTGGCTCCCCTCGCCCTCCGTGCCACTGGGTCCCTCCGACCACTCCTCGGCTGCTGACCCAGTCTGGCTCTCCGGCTCCTCCTGGTCCATGGAGCTGTCCCCTTCCGTGGCCGTGGATGTATCTGCAAACAATGGGGAAACAGACAGACATCAGTCACCTGCACATAACGCACACACCACTGTGAGCACAGCACATCACAGAGCAAGCCCTGGCATCATTAGTTGTACATTGCTAAAAGTGCACTAATTGAACAGGAGAAGTCAATTGTCAGTCTGATGCCAAGCATGGCACTCACATCCCACATGGCCTTGCACCCATCTGTCTGGTGTCTGTTGGATTGCAACACCCCAGTGTTGACACATGCACCAAGTACACAGTAGTTGGACAGTGCAGAGGACACGGTGTGGACACATCACAGCTCTTGCCACTGAGTCAGTACAGGTTTACGGATGTAAGGGATGCCCAGAGTCAAATAGGAAATGCATGTGATGCATACCAGCGACAGACACCATGATGCACCCATGTCCTGATAGCCAGCGCCACTATGGTGTGCATGTAGCACATGTCACTCCCCTGCAGGATCACCAATCAGTAGACACATGCCATGGCGGAGGCATGACTGCAAAGTCATACATCACTGTCTCAGTGATGTATGACTTTGCAGCCAGACAACAACACTCTGCACTGTGTCACAATAGTAGGTCATGGGGAATGCAAGTCCTGGAGCTGCACAAGTGCACATGTACATCCCCCACAACACATCCTCTTAACCCTCATCTGTCCAGGTCATACCTATTGGACATATGGGAGACCTGTGACACTACCCTCTGAACCTGAGCCCCTCACACTCTGCTGTGCATGGGGAACAGCTGCCTGAACTTCACATTTACATGCCCCAGTCTGCATGGGCAGCTGATCAGACACCTATGTGTCACACAAGTATCGTCTCCTATGGTCACATCTCCAGTGGCATGCTGAGCCCCTACCAAGAAACTCCACAGCAGTCCTGGCGACTAATCCACAGCACACTGACACAGAGGCAGACACCTGAGGGGCAAATCACTGTGCACAATGTGTCCTCTGATACACGGGAGTGGGAGTACAGAGTGTATTGTATGGCCTGGAGTAGGCATGACTGTCCAGCCCCACATGAATGAGGGATGAGCCCTGGACTGTAGGCAGCTGGCTAAGTATGTGTGACACACGTCATATACATACTCCTGGGGCCCAAACATTGTTCCCACCCGCAGCATGGGTGTGTGCCAGGTACCCCAGCCACATGTGGTGGATCAGCTCAGCAATTGGACCACAGATCAAAGTAACACGCTGAATACATGTCAGAATACAGGCATTGTGTAAGCAATGGACCCACCCATGATGCCCACCACAGAGTCAGGGAAACAGATGCTGTCTCCCACCTTGAGTCAAGCAAACTGCAAGGACACAGTCCTAAGTGACAGAATTCCCTGCATGTAAGGGCCACACCTGGGTATCAGATGAGGAGTGGGCAGTGCACAATAGAGGGACATGGCTCCTGGACAACATGACTGCTGTACTGTGGCAGTTCAACCTGGCCCGAGGAGGGCACATAACATGTTAGACAGAGTACACAGTGCAGTCTTTGACTCACCCCCTCCTTGCTGCTCTCTGGCCTTCAGCTGCCCATCCAGGTCTGGAAAGACCACCGCCAGGATCCTGAGCATGTGGGGGTCAGGGTCCGTGTTCCGCCCCTCCTGCGAGGAGGCGACAGCTTCAGCTGGACCCGTGCAATCCTCCGGGTCCAGCCCCGAAGGTCCTGCCACCTCTTTTGGCAGTTGCGGATCCGGCGCTTGTAGACCCCCACGGACCGGACAGCCCGGACGATGTCCTTCCAGATCTCATGCTTCCGATGGGCAGAAGCCTGTCAGGATGACAAAGTGATAAGGACATTACTACACATGCAACATATCCGTGCATGACACAGTTGCATATACATGTCGCAATCACAGGGGCACATGGTGTACCCAGGCAGTGCACGGCTGCCCATGGACAGTTTTCCAGAAGTCACTACATGGTATCATAGCATGGGGAGTAAAACCCTGTTCAGAAGCACTGTCACTGCACCATACCTGTCCAGTGCAAGTCACTACACACTATGGGGGTGACAACTACTCAGTGAGCCTGCTAGCCAGTGGTGTGCTGACTCTCAGCCTTGCTAGTCAGACAAAATGCACATTCAGAAAGGCAGTGCACAGAACACTCACCTGCTCCCCTGGTGTCCCATACAGCTTGCTGTACTGTGGAAGTAGGCTGTCCAGCAGGGCCTGGTTCTCTTCAAGGCTGAAGGCTGGGGCTCTCTCCACAGTACGTGCCGTTGCAGGGTCCAGAGGGGCAGAGACAGCAGCAGTGCAGTGGCAGATGTCGTCCTGGAGCATGTAGTGCAGGCAAGTGGGCTCTCAGGGGAACATGCAGCAATATATATGTGCTGGAGAGGCAGATACTGTCCCTTGTGTCCAAAGTGATAGGTCCAAGTCGTTTGCATCTTCTGAATATGGCCAATCCATGGAATAGCAGCACCAAAACACGCCCACAGCATCCTTCAAAATTTCAACTTCATGACATACATGATTTTGCAACATTGTTGTGGGTGACCAACTGATTTTCCAGCAACCGACTCGCTCGAATATTCGAAAACGCGTCCGTTGCCAGGCAAGCCCATTGTCAATGGGTGCGCACCGATCGGTCCATTGAGGTACAACGCGCACAGGGGTACAACGCGTACCCGCACACATTGAAAGCAATGGGCCGGCCGGAGGCACCGATCGGTCCATTGCTGTTCAACGCGCACAGGGGTACAACGCGTACCCGCACACATTGAAAGCAATGGGCCGGCCGGAGGCACCGATCGGTCCATTGCTGTTCAACGCGCACAGGGGTACAACGCGTACCCGCACACATTGAAAGCAATGGGCCGGCCGGAGGCACCGATCGGTCCATTGCTGTTCAACGCGCACAGGGGTACAACGCGTACCCGCACACATTGAAAGCAATGGGCCGGCCGGAGGCACCGATCGGTCCATTGCTGTTCAACGCGCACAGGGGTACAACGCGTACCCGCACACATTGAATGCAATGGGCCGGCCGGAGGCACCGATCGGTCCATTGCAGTATCAACGCGCACAGGGGTACAACGCGTACCCGCACACATTGAATGCAATGGGCCGGGCCGGAGGCACCGATCGGTCCATTGCAGTACAACGCGCACAGGGGTACAACGCGTACCCGCACACATTGAAAGCAATGGGCCGGCCGGAGGCACCGATCGGTCCATTGCTGTTCAACGCGCACAGGGGTACAACGCGTACCGCACACATTGAAAGCAATGGGCCGGCCGGAGGCACCGATCGGTCCATTGCTGTTCAACGCGCACAGGGGTACAACGCGTACCCGCACACATTGAAAGCAATGGGCCGGCCGGAGGCACCGATCGGTCCATTGCAGTACAACGCGCACAGGGGTACAACGCGCACCGCACACATTGAATGCAATGGGCCGGCCGGAGGCACCGATCGGTCCATTGCAGTACAACGCATCACTGTACATGTGACTGGCATATGTCAGCATGCCTGTCTCAGATGGACATATGCCAGCCACAGATAGCTCCCAGGGAGTGAGGGGCACACCTACATCACGACAGCCTGTCCAAACCTTATCATAAGGCATGTAAGGCTGCATTTCCTATTGTGTGTATGTTGGTGTACATGTTGTCCTGTGGGTGTCACCTGTGGGCAGCCACCCCCAGGCTGTGCACGTGTTCATGGGGACAGGATCCTGGGTGTTACGTGTACGTGACCACTGTGATGTGCAACTGTTCATATCTGTGCATGTGCCATGGTCACATTTCACAGTGGTGTTTGTGTATGTCATGTCACATACCCCGTGAGTCCCATGTGGGACGGTATGTTTGAGCCAGGGTGTCCCAGTGGCACAATAGTGATGGCCCTCCACAGTCTTTGTGCATGTAGTGTTTACAATGTCTCTGATTTCATGTGCACAATGGGAGACAGTCTCCACATCCACGTTGTGTGTGCATGGACTCTGATGTTGTGCGTGTGTGTCACAGACGTCCATGGCTCTCCTGCCATGGCAAGTGTGGCCACTACCTGTGGGGGTCATGTTTGTTTTGTTGTGGTGTACACATGATACTCCAGGTGATGCCAGTGTCCATGTGGCATTACAGGGTCCCTGGGAATGTGCCTGTCGTTGAGCTGTGGTGCCTGGGGCACATCTGTCCTCACATGTCACTGGGGGTGACTGTGACACAGCATCATGATATCCAATGGGCCAACCTGGGACAAATTGATGCCACCTGTAGGACCGTGTTGACAGATGTTGGCCATGTATGTACCATAAATGTCGTTCCGGTACTGCACACTTCATGTAGTTGTGCCTCATGATGATGTATGTTGGGATCTTGAGTGTGTTCAATGCCGCATATGTGGGGTGACTGACGATCTTGCTTACTTCTCCTCTGCACTGCAGGGCTCCTGCTGTCCATCGGCCATTCCCAGACCTGGCAACGATGGTGGAACGGGACAGCATCCGACGGTACCGCTTCACCAGGCAGCTGATTGAGGAGTTTGCAGTGCAGTTGTCCCCACATTTGCAGCCTGGCCGGCCGTATCCTACAGCGCTGACCCCCAAGGTGAAGGTGATGGCAGCCCTACACTTCTTTGCCACCGGTACCTTCCAACATACTGTGGCGTCTGCTGGTGGGATGTCACAGACCATGTTCAGCCGTGTGCTCCGCGATGTTTTGGCGGCAATGTTGCTCTTCCTGAACCGGTACATCTATTTCCCTAGATCTGCGACGACTCACTGACGTGAAGAGTGACTTTTATGCCCTGGGGAGGATGCCGCATGTCATTGGCTCCATTGATGGGACACATGTGGCTTTGGTACCACCACAGGCCCAGGAGCAGGCCTACAGGAACCGCAAGCACTACCACTCGGTCAATGCACTGGTGGTGTGTCTTGCAGACATGACCATCACACACGTGTGTGCCCGTTTCCCTGGTTCAGCACACGATGCCTTTGTGATGAGGAGTAGTCGCATCCCCAGGTTGATGGCACAGATGCAGAACCAGCGTGCCTGGCTTGTCGGTGTGTACTGACTTTGTGCCATTGTGTGTGATCTGATCTGTAGTATTCCGCCCACTTTTCCAAGTCAGCTGATGTGCACTTGTCTGTCCGTAGGTGACTCGGGATACCCCAACATGCCGTGGTTGCTGACACCCCTCAGGAACCCTGTGACACCTGCCCAGATGCGCTACAATGAGGCACATGGTCGGACCAGGAGAGTGATTGAGCGGACCTTTGGTCTCCTGAAGAGCCGCTTCCGCTGCCTGGACAAGACCGGAGGGTCCCTCCCATATGCCCCTGCGAAAGTGTGCAAGATTATCATCGTCTGCTGCATGCTCCACAACCTGGCAGTGCGGAAGGAGTTGCCTCTCATCCAGGATGACGATGACCAACATCCGCCACCTGTGGAGGATCCTGGCCTGGACCACGATGCCAGTGACGATGATGATGATGATGGTGATGGTGATGTCCGCACACAGCTCATCACCAACTTCTTTAGCTGAATGTGAGTATCCTGAGGTGTCATGTGAATGATGTGAGTTGGCATGATGTGTGGGTGGTGCTCTGGTGCTGTTGGAGTGTGTCCATGGGCTACTTGACAGGATGTGTGTTGCGATGTGTGGTGACAGGTGGGCTGTACTCCCCAACAGTGTTGACATGCTAACTTGGTTCTGGGTGGGTATCTTGTAACATGTATTGTGCATGAGTTTTGCTGTTCTGTCCTGTACTGCATTGCTTTTGACTGTGTGTCATTTCTGTCCTTCACAGGGTACTTTCAGATTCGTTTGGTCAACTGTGTCCACCGACGACGTGATTGCACATCCAGGCTGGTAGCTGTTGTGTCCCTACAGGTGATGTGCGCCACACCCATGGACTTCCTTCTGTCTACAGTTGTTGACTGTGTGCCCGCTACCAGGTGGGGTTACCTTGCATCTGTAGTGGTTACGGCATGTTGCTACTGTGTAATAAACCTGTGCTTCACTTAGTGATGTGCGTTGTCTGTGGTCACACATTTGACTGCCATTTGCTTACTGCACCTGTGGGCTACTTGACTACAACTGGGAATGGGTGTGGTGTCTGTGCATTGCACCGTCTTCCCTGGCAACATCAGTGTAGGCAATGAGTCAGATGGCCTAGGTGTGTATGTGTTGTGTAGCCCTGGTGGTGTGTCTCCCTCATATGTGTCACGTTGCCTGTACTCACATGCCTGTGTTGTCCTTGCTGTTGCAGTTCGCATACACTGTGTAATTTTGCTAGTTCATCATCCCCATAACAGCACCCACGTTGGAATCACGACAGAGGCAAGTATGGTGTATTAGTGTGTTTATTGTGATAATAGTGCATAGGATGGATTGTGCTGTACATGAATCTTGCAATCCCAAGTTCCTAGATGAATAGAAAGTCCAGGTAGACAGGATCCCCAGTATCGGGGCCACAGTTGTCTGACACATTGTTCCAACTTGTACTCCCCATGCAATGTGTGGGAGTAGTGTTGCCATCAACAGGGTGAACAGTCTGTGCACAAAGGCGAAAATCCAGAACAGGTTCAGGCTTCCTGGGAGTTGCGCTTGGCCATCAGCCTCTCACTTTCCCCTCCTCGGACGACCCCTCTTCTTGGGGGGGCCCTCAAGTGCAGGCTGCTGCGGTGCAGGGGACTCTCCGCCAGAGTCCTCCTCCCTCCCTGTGGCAGTTGCAGTTTGTTCGGTACCAGATGTTGTTGGCACACAGGGAGGTGTGGACTGGTTGCTGTTCATCTGGCGGAGGCATTGTAAAATGTCCCTGTGCACCGCCGTCATCTCATGTAGTACATCCCACTTGGACTCCACGCGGGTCATGTGGGAGTCCACACGTGACATGTGGGAGTCCACACGTGACATGTGTGACTCCACGTGGGACATGTGGGAGTCCAAGCGGGCATGATGGGCAGCCTGCTGCTGTTTGATGTCTCTGAGGAGCCCCACTACCTGGCTGAGCTCTCCGGTGCTGGACTGGTACGCATCAGCTATGCGTACCAGTTGTGGGTCTTCATGCACACCAGCAACGTCTGCAAGCAGCGACCTCTGTCTCCCACCCCTCCCACCACCCCTGCTGACATGTGCAGTGTGTGCAGTTGCACGCACAGATAACCCTGGTCCACCTTGGGGGTTGGTGGTGGTGGTGGTGTCCATGGCCCCAGGTTGGTCCAGGGTCACTGCGCTGGTGTTGTTCCTTATTCTGTCCATGTCGGCAGGGATGGTATTCGTGGTGACAGTCGTTGGAGGGGGTGGGTGCAGGGGGTGCAGCTGGTGGACCTGCTGGTGCTGCAGCTGGTGGTCCTGCTGGTGCAGCATGTTGACTTGCACCGGATGTGCCAGGTTGTTCATCGTCCGAGGAGGACAGAGGCTGTACGACGCCAGTGAGCTCGGCATCCTCTTGAGCCTGGGACTGGGACTCCTCAGCGTCTGCTGCTGTGTCCCTATCATCACCTGTTTTTGGGAGACACAAACAATGTATGTCATGTTTCTGCAGGCATCAGTGGTTGACACACCTGACAGTTGTGACTGTGCCTCGGGGTGCGGGCCTGTACATTGTATTGTCCTAAGTCGTCACAGTCAGGGGTTGATATTGGTGTGGCACATTGTCCTGCATTATTTGGGCATTTCTATGTATTCTCTGGGGTGTGAACATGGTCTGCATTGATTGTGTTTGGTTGACAGCCAGACCTCCTTCCCACCCACCCACCCACCCAGTCAGTTATCCCACCATGGAACGTGCTTGCATTGCAGGGAGTGTAAGTTGTCTCTCAGGATGTCAGTCAGTGGTGTCCTGCTGTTTGTTGGTGCACAGTTGGCAGCAGGGCCTTGTGCTCCCCACAGCAGTAGCCAGTGTCAGCCATCTTGTGAGTCCTTCTCCACTCCCTGTGATGTGAGCATGGTTCAGGGTGGTGTTGATGGGCCAGTTGTGAGGCTGAGCAATGTCTGTGACTACGACTCCCATCATGCTATTGCCTCCACCCCCTTCCCAGCATGCCCATGCTTCCTTCCTTTTGACTCTGCTTCCCTGTGGGGTGGGCTGGCTGTGCTGACAGGATGGCTGGGAGTGTTGTCCTGGCAGTTGTTTGGCTAAGAGTCCCAAGAGTGTCCCTGTGCTTCACACAACATAAGCCAGGGTGGTGGTGCTTTGTGGGATCTTGTGTTAGGATGGAGGGCATTGCATTCTACCAGGTGGGTACTGTGGAGTTTGTGTTGGAGGGGGTGTGAGGGGAGGTGCTGGTGACTATAGTCAGTGCTGCAAGTCCCCCTTCCCACCCAGCCAGCCAGATATCCCACCATGGAACGTGCTTGCATTGCAGGGAGTGTAAGTTGTCTCTCAGGATGTCAGTCAGTGGTGTCCTGCTGTTTGTTGGTGCACAGTTGCCAGCAGGGCCTTGTGCTCCTCACAGCAGTAGCCAGTGTCAGCCATCTTGTGAGTCCTTCTCCACTCCCTGTGATGTGAGCATGGTTCAGGGTGGTGTTGATGGGCCAGTTGTGAGGCTGAGCAATGTCTGTGACTACGACTCCCATCATGCTATTGCCTCCACCCCCTTCCCAGCATGCCCATGCTTCCTTCCTTTTGACTCTGCTTCCCTGTGGGGTGGGCTGGCTGTGCTGACAGGATGGCTGGGAGTGTTGTCCTGGCAGTTGTTTGGCTAAGAGTCCCAAGAGTGTCCCTGTGCTTCACACAACATAACCCAGGGTGGTGGTGCTTTGTGGGATCTTGTGTTAGGATGGAGGGCATTGCATTCTACCAGGTGGGTACTGTGGAGTTTGTGTTGGGGGTGTGAGGGGAGGTGCTGGTGACTATGGTCAGTGCTGCAAGTCCCCCTTCCCACCCAGCCAGCCAGATATCCCACCATGGAACGTGCTTGCATTGCAGGGAGTGTAAGTTGTCTCTCAGGATGTCAGTCAGTGGTGTCCTGCTGTTTGTTGGTGCACAGTTGGCAGCAGGGCCTTGTGCTCCCACAGCAGTAGCCAGTGTCAGCCATCTTGTGAGTCCTTCTCCACTCCCTGTGATGTGAGCATGGTTCAGGGTGGTGTTGATGGGCCAGTTGTGAGGCTGAGCAATGTCTGTGACTACGACTCCCATCATGCTATTGCCTCCACCCCCTTCCCAGCATGCCCATGCTTCCTTCCTTTGACTCTGCTTCCTGTGGGGTGGGCTGGCTGTGCTGACAGGATGGCTGGGAGTGTTGTCCTGGCAGTTGTTTGGCTAAGAGTCCCAAGAGTGTCCCTGTGCTTCACACAACATAACCCAGGGTGGTGGTGCTTTGTGGGATCTTGTGTTAGGATGGAGGGCATTGCATTCTACCAGGTGGGTACTGTGGAGTTTGTGTTGGGGGGGTGAGGGGAGGTGCTGGTGACTATAGTCAGTGCTGCAAGTCCCCCTTCCCACCCAGCCAGCCAGATATCCCACCATGGAACGTGCTTGCATTGCAGGGAGTGTAAGTTGTCTCTCAGGATGTCAGTCAGTGGTGTCCTGCTGTTTGTTGGTGCACAGTTGGCAGCAGGGCCTTGTGCTCCCCACAGCAGTAGCCAGTGTCAGCCATCTTGTGAGTCCTTCTCCACTCCCTGTGATGTGAGCATGGTTCAGGGTGGTGTTGATGGGCCAGTTGTGAGGCTGAGCAATGTCTGTGACTACGACTCCCATCATGCTATTGCCTCCACCCCCTTCCCAGCATGCCCATGCTTCCTTCCTTTTGACTCTGCTTCCTGTGGGGTGGGCTGGCTGTGCTGACAGGATGGCTGGGAGTGTTGTCCTGGCAGTTGTTTGGCTAAGAGTCCCAAGAGTGTCCCTGTGCTTCACACAACATAACCCAGGGTGGTGGTGCTTTGTGGGATCTTGTGTTAGGATGGAGGGCATTGCATTCTACCAGGTGGGTACTGTGGAGTTTGTGTTGGGGGGTGTGAGGGGAGGTGCTGGTGACTATAGTCAGTGCTGCAAGTCCCCCTTCCCACCCAGCCAGCCAGATATCCCACCATGGAACGTGCTTGCATTGCAGGGAGTGTAAGTTGTCTCTCAGGATGTCAGTCAGTGGTGTCCTGCTGTTTGTTGGTGCACAGTTGGCAGCAGGGCCTTGTGCTCCCCACAGCAGTAGCCAGTGTCAGCCATCTTGTGAGTCCTTCTCCACTCCCTGTGATGTGCGCATGGTTCATGGTGGTGTTGATGGGACAGTTGTGGGGGGGGCAATATGTGTGACTGCGACTCCCATGATGCTATTGGCTACACTGACTTGGCCAGCATACACAGAATTCCTTCCTTTGAGTGGTCTTCACTGTGTGTTGGTGTTGTTGTGGTGGCTACATGTGTGGATGTGTGTGTTAGTTCTATTTGTGCCACTGCCTAGCTGTAGTTGTGGTTGTGTTTGTACATGTGTTGGCACAGTTGGATGTGACTTTTTTGATGGCATGTGTTGTGTTTATCTGACTGACATACACATTTTGGGATGATTCTGTTCTAGTTGCTGTGTAATTGCTATGAGTGCATGGTTTGACTCTCCCCTTGACAGTGATGTGTGTGTGTTTTGTGGCAGTATATTGTGTACATTTGTTGTGTACTCACCAGGCTCTGGGATGTCCTCTAGTCCATATATGCTCACTGGCGGTAGGATGGCCCGCACCTTCTCCTCCCAGGGCCTGAGGTATATTGGCTTGGCAGGAGGGCCACTGCCGGTGTGTTGGCTGTTGATGTAATCTTGCTTCAGCAGTTTCCGCACCCTCCTGCGC